>VZRS01001717.1:227488-435238 GCA_013398055.1 Ifrita kowaldi | reverse complement strand
CTGCACTTTGGGTACCAACACAGAGGGACAGCACATCTGAAAAGAAACCACCAACAAACCAACCTCAGGAAGGGGAATGATCTGACTGTTCTCACAGCAGATGTGCAGACTGATTGTGTTTGGGTGGAACTGTGTTCACTCAGTGTACTCTTTTTTAACTCTTCCACATAGTTTCTGGAAGTAGACAGAGTTGTTATGGAAATAAGGCAGATGGAAATCCTCTCCTGTAATCATAGTGTGATGGACTCCTTGGCAAAGGAGCTGAGATTTTCTGCCCATTAGCACAAACATAAAACTCATTGGTGTCTAGCAGTGGAAGTGCCAAGTGGAAATCCATTGTGTCTCTCTTTTTCCTTTCCACGTCTTTTGATTGTCTGAAAAAGTCATGGCTGAATGTACTCTGAGCTGATGCATTGTTGCTAAGGCACATTGTGGCAGGATCCAACTCAGAATTACAATATTATTGAGAAAGAGGGTGTTGGAACTACTTTTCAAAAGAAGTTTTCCCTCTGATTTACAGAAATCACATTTCTTTCTCTCTTTTTGCCCGTTTCTGTTCTTTCCGTACTTTTATTCTGTTTATTTTCAGGTTATGTGGTATGGTATATAGCTGCTATTTTGTCTATCTTTTGTTTAAATTATAGGTAGTTTAACCAGGTAGAATAATTTCTGAGTCTATTTTGGCAAGTTCTCACCTAAATTTGTTTCTAGAAATCTGAGCTTAAAATTCTCTTTCAAGCTGTAGGCTACCTCTGTATTTATAGTAAGGTTTCTGCTTAATAAGTTAATCATGTTATCACATTTTACCAATATTATTCATGTTATCATGTTTTACCAATATTGTTATTCATGTTATCATGTTTTACCAATATTAATGTTATTTCTGGTGTAGGGAGAAGCTGTGTTGTTACTGAACTTTTAGGATGTTTTCAAGACATAAGTGTCAGACTCTGTGGTTAGTACTGAAGCTTTCTAATTTTTATGCAAAGGGTCAAAATTCCAACCACATCTCTCCTTGGAAGCAACTTCCAGAGCAGTGGGTGGCTTCAGAATGAGGGAAACTCTGCAACTCCTTACTAGATTTCAACAGCTGTCTTGTACAACTGTATTATGTTTTGTTACAGTGTTGTGCCTGCCAACACCACTCATGATCTAGTTTTGTTACCTTGGGTGTTTTCCCTGTACCTGACTTAAAAAAAACTAAATGAAATTAGCAGAAAAAGTAAAACATCATCCTGGGAAGTTTCCTGTGATCAGAGAGATGGAAGTAAAAAAACAAAGAAAAAGAGACTATTTCAAATTAGATAATGAACTGAAATCTTACTACTTTATTTCAGTTCTCTAATCCTGAAGGCAAGAGCCTTTCTTTTCCCGCTCTGTGTTTCTCTCTCTTTTTAAATTTTTTGTTGTTGCCTGTGAATATCTTAAAATGAGATCTGAATGTGATGCAAATATTAGAAATGAAAGATTCAGTAAGAGAAATGCATAGTGAGTATATTTCAAATCTCACAATTTCTAGTTCAACCTCAAGATTTGATAATAGTCTGGCTTGAGCTTTCTAAATGTTTGTTTGGCAATGCTCAATTCCATTGATAGCCTATTAAAACTCATAGCAGAGCTTCTGAGCATCTGGGGAGATGGATCTTCCTCCAACATCTATCCACCTGCACATCAGACGCTGGCAAACCCTGTAAGATCTTTTGTAGTGGCACCCACTTATCACTTCCCACTCAGTCTTGATATACCAACACCTGGGTGTGTGTCGCTCATTTGTCTCCTGGCAAATCTTTTCATAAAGAAACAATGATTTTTCAAGCTTGAAAGAAAATCCCAAACTAGGAAATGCTTCCATTTTTCCGTGGTTTTGCTGCATAGGTTTGGTGGAGCTCAAGCAGTGTTAGGAGTGGAGTAGAATAACTTACATGTATCTGCTCAATGTATAGAGGCATTCATCCAAACCTTCTCATAGCAGTCACCTTCAGAACCTCTCTAAAAAATATTCTAATTAAATTCTTTAGTGAGTTTGACCATACTTTTGTCAGAAATGTGCTGCCTCTTGGCCTTGCCAACCAACAGAAACAGAGTTGGAGTAGAGCATCACTTTGCTGTCTTAGCAGATGATTCTTGCTGCTCTGTGGGCCTCAGGAACGACAAATGAAGAAGCTTTTCTGGGCTCCTCCTCCATGCATGTGCACACATTCATACAGCTAGAGAGTTTGTGCTTGTGTGATGCTTTATTCCTGTTAAATGCTTTCATTCTCTCTATGGTCCTGTTTTTCATTTCAGTTTCTACAGTTGATTCTCAACATACGAATCTTCAATGTTTATTGCATAGCCCCATTTTAAAATCATAATTTTCTTGCTTTGCTGCTGTTACCATACAATTAATTGGTTTGGTTTTCATTACCAATAGAAGGTAGAATCAATAAACCTCTATGTCATTCAGTCTATATATAATTTTATTAGAAAGGTCTGTGTGGAAGGAACTGCGTCTCCAGGCTGAAAATGTTCTATTTAAAAGGTTGCACCGGGACAATGAGTAAAACTAATATTTTAATGGATGACATCTATATTGTTTAACCAGTGTAACTGATGTTTCTGTTACTAATCTAAATTCTGAAGCCCAGCAGAAGAATGCAAGTGTGTTGCATTATGTAAATGATGTATAGGGTTCACATTGTCGAGAAAAAAGTCCCTGAAATAGATATTGAATTGCTAACCCCAAGGCAAGGATCACCAGCTGTCTTTCAGCTCTATAAAGGAGTTGCTAACAGGAGCAGTTCATATGACTCTCAGCACTACTATCACTTCTTAACTCTTCCAGTGCATGAATCCCCTATTGAACAGAAATAAAAATACTTAAGTTAGTATTTCAAAGCCTCTGTTTCTTTTAGAAAGAAAAGAAAAGTAGCACATTTTTGTAAATCTGTGGGGGTTTTATGGTTATTAAACTAATACACTTTAGGCTATTTGGTCACATTAGTAACTGAAAAATGCAGTAAGAACATGAATGTGTTATCATAGCTGATCTGCAATACTTCAGGTGTGTGAGACATGGTATATCTCATTATGATTTAGCCCCCTCATGTATACTAGGGTCTTCACAGAAGACACAGGCCTTGATAAACAGCAAGTGATTATCATCTCAAGCTCTGGTCCCGCAATTTACTATAGGAGCAGTCCTTCCATCTGTGCCGAGCCTTATCTGCTTCAAGGTTTCAGTCGGATAAAGAGCTGTCTGCAGGAGGATGCCTGGCTTCAATAGTTCCTTGTTCTCTCGTAGATCCCTATCTGCACAGAGCTTCTTCTGCGCTCAGGGCCCCGACTAAACCAGGATACAATTGGCAAACATTGTTCTGCAAAGGGATCTGGGAGTTGCTGCGGGGAGGTGGGTGCATGTGTGTTCTGGTACTTGTGTCAGTGCATCCTCCCTCGCTGCGACAAGGAAGAGTGGAGGTTTTTTTGTCACACTCAGCCTGAGTTCCATTTTTGAAGAAATAGTGTACTGTATTTAATGAGGACCCATGTAATCAGGACACCTGCATTCCCGGTATGTTGCCCAGGGAACCAATTTACCCTAATGACAGTGAATGACATTTACTGCTGCTTAGACTAGTGCTTAATTTAAACAATAGTGCACTAGCAATATTTAACTTAATGGGGATGTATTGGGTTCATGCCAGTGGGTTAAGTAATGTTTAACTAGGTGTTAAATGAGTAATAATAGAATAATACTTTGACTTATGTAAGGCCAATATATTCTACCTGGGAATCTCTAAGTGTTAAAGAAATATTAAGGCACCATAACTCAGGGTATCTGTTTTGAAAGGGAAATAAATTTTTCTCATTTTTCAGAGATGCACAGAGAAACTGAGTCTGTCTAGCTTGTCCTCAGTTTGATATCCAGTAATATATTGATACTAGCTGTGGATGGACTTGTGAGTGAAGTATTTCAATCATTCACCATTTGTGCCTGGGATTGATTTTGGCCCCATACTTGAAATTCGTATCTCTCTTCACTTGTCTCAGTCATGCAACAAACCTCCCTTCTTTTCTATTAAATCAACAGCTCTTGAAATGGTGCAAATCTACAACATGACATTGTTCTCCACAAACAGTGAGAACCAGATGAACATTGAAAAATATTGGTGTAATAGGCAGTTATAGAATGAGTCAGTTGGCTTTGCTTGACTTCCAACATCATTAAGATGTCAGACCCCAGAGACAGTGGGCCCCTGGTCAATAAATGAAGATGGTTAAAAGTCAGAAACATGATCTTTCATTGTTTTATTTCATTGTAATTCCTGGATTTAACCGTACCATACACGCCATTGTGAGAGCTGCTGTTCAACAAGAAGCTAATTTCACAATGTTGGTATCTAGATCCCTGTAAAATTCTAGACTCTTTTATACTGGAGACTTGGACTTGCCAGAGAGATGGGTCATGCCCTGCCTGCAACTCCAGCTGTAAGCTTCCCAGCACGTGTGGTTTCAATTGCCTGCACATCAAGGAATCAAGGCCCAGCTCTTGCAGTCCAGCTGCTTAATCTGGACTGCAGCTGCTAAAGCAGACCTGTGATAAACATCTGCAAAGAGATGAGAAAGGTAAAAATACAGGCAGAAACATGATTGTTGAGAGAGGGTCATTAGTAGCTCAAGTGTTGTAGAAGAGCATAAACCAGCATGGAAAGGGATCGAATCTTAAAAAGGAAGGAGGAGATAGGAAACCAGGGTCAAAGTCTATTGACCAATAAATAATTGCATTACACTTCTCAGACAAGTATTTCCTGCTTGCTGTGTCTCTTTGAGCTTGTCTAATGGTGCCCAAACAAGTGACATTTGGCTTCAAAACATCAGCACCTTTAAGGCACCTCCAGTTCATCTCTGTTATATTTAGATAACACTACCCCAGTTGTGTTGAATTGACTGGAAAATTTGTGGGAAAAAGGCTTGTGGTTAAATCTGATTTCATTCAGATTTGTTCCTTCATGCCTCCATAAATGCTATAGTTCTTCGACTACTATGGCAGTGTTGTATTTTACTGGAATTTGGGATCTCCCTATAGTGGTCATAGAATCACAGAATCATTAAGGTTGGAAAAGACCTCCAAGATCATGGAGTACAACCTCTGACTGAACACCACTAGGTCCACTAGGCCCTGGCACTGAATGCCACCTTCAGCTATTTCTTGAACATTTTCAGGGATGATGATCCCACCACCCTCCAGGGCAGAACATTCCAATATTTAACCACCTTTTCAGTGAGGAAATTCTTCCTGATAGCCAATCTGAACTTCTCCTGGCACAACTTGAAGCCATTTCCTTTTGCCTTTATTCTGATATTAATTAATTTAATTTAAAGCTAGTATCCTGCCTAAACCAGGCCCAGGAGGGACTTGGATATTGCATTTTCTTTGTGTATAACCAACAAATGAATGATGTGTGTATATATATTTATAGGCACATAAATATTATGTACATATATAAGAATAATACTAATGACATATAAATGTTAGACATTTATGTATAAATATATTAAAGTTATTATATTTATACGTATGTATACATATATACGCATATGAATATGTAACATTCACATACATATATTTAAAGGTACCTAAATGTGCAGAAAGACAAAGGAAAAGTTAGAGATACTTAAAAATTCATGTTTACACCAAGATTATGGGCATGTCAACCTCTTGCAATGTTAAAATATTGGAACATTGGAGCAAGTATTTTATGTCTGAATGTTTTGCTTTCTAAACGATAAATTATCTGATTATACTCTGCTCTGCCCTAATTTTGGAAAACAGACTCCTTAACTGTTAGATTGGCAGAGGGTTTGAGGCATTTCAAACGGAAATAAAGCCTCTTGCAGGTAGTTGCAGTGAGACAGCTTTGAACTATTAGTGTATCTCAGAAAATTACTTATTTTTCATACTTGTTATTAAAAGTTTTTGCAGCGTGAATATTGATTATAATGTAGGTACAGCTAACAAAAATGTATTGTATTATGAAGAAATCTTTGGGAAGATAAGCAATAGAATTTTGTACCTTTAGCGGCAGCAAAGAGCACCAGAAAACTTAGTTTTAGTATGTTTGTCAGATTTTTATGGGGTTTGTTTAGTTTGGGGATTTTTTTTCCCTCATCATGTGAGGATGGGAGATGTTGCATCATTTATCTTCTGCAGATTTTAGGTGTATTATTTGTTTGGTTGGGATTTTTTTTTGGTTGGTTAGTTGGTTTTTTGGTGGGTTTTTTTTGCTTCTTTGTTTGTTTTTAGGGGGGGTTTCTGTCTTCAGAAACATCTTCAGGCAATGTACTTACAGGTTATTTCAGCTCATGTATTTTGTTTTGGTTTGGAGTGTGAATTGATAAGGCATTTTGCCAGGCATAGCTGCTTTCTTGCACTAAAAAAAACCCCTTGGACTGGGTGCAAGAATAGCCTCAAAGTGAAAAGAATTAACTTCTCCTCGGCAAGAATCCTGTTGACTTTAGTGAGTGGAAGCTGAATCACCAGATTTGGAAAAGGTATTTACATTGGGTTCTGTCTATGGCCAAGCAAACAGGGGGTCCATATAGGGGAACCTGGAAGAACTCAGCTGGAAGGGAATTCTTCCTTCTACAAGAGGAAACCAGCACAGCCTGTCAGAAGATGAGGTAGTTAAACAACTTATGATCTGGGATATCATTTTCCTCACATGACAGAACAACGAGAACCGTATTTCCTTGCAGTGATGGATCCAAGACTGTTTCCTCGGTGCCTTCTGTCATATATCAATTCCCTTGCATCAACCAGTGATTACCAGAGCCCTTGTTCTTTCAGGGAAAGCAGAGTAGAAGCTTGTGATGCGATGCTTATCCATTATTAAAACCAGAAATTTGTGTGGAAACAGTTATTGCACCTTAATACAGCTGCTTCAAATACAAAAGACGCAGATTTTAATCCATCTGGAACATTAGTACAGCAATAACTATTTTACATAAATGTACAAAATTTATAGATCAGTTAGGGCCAATGGGGATGAAGTTTGGTAGTCAAACAAGTTATGAAGACATTGTTTACACCTTTTAAATAAAGTGATGCATCTGCCTCTAGATGAAAAATAGGATGTATTAAGGTCCTGACTGAACTTGATATAAGCATCTCTAGTCTGCTTTGCTCCATGACATTATAACTGTATGTAAACATACTCAATGTTTAATACTAATGTAAATATTATATACATATGCATAATATAATACAAAATAATATATTGTTGTGTAATATAAGGTATAATAGTACTTTATATAACTATATGTAATATATTAAACATTGTGTATAAATAAACAAGAGAAGTAATTTTGAGGATGACTTTTTACTCAAATTGGCTTTGTTGAAAATAATAGTTGAAACAACATTTGTAGCTGTACCAGGAAACAACTTTGCAATGTTTGAATCAATATCCTAGCACTGAGTGCGACTATTCCCTTCCTCCTTAAAAGGATTTCTTAATTTGTCCAGAAATAGCACTTCATAGCTTCCCCCAGAATTTATATTAATATCCTGCTTTAAGGCTTGACGTATGAGGGGTTTACTGGGAAGATGTTTGCTGTATCAAATTGTACATCAGATTTCAGGAGGTTAAGAGAGCGTGGGATCAGTCACTATTCTGCTGATTGACAGGATAGGTCTGGTGATGATTTCATGAAATCTTTCTATTCCTTTGGGTGAAAAAGCTTAAAGGAGTGTTATGGCTCACCTTGCTGATTAATAGTTTTTTTCTGAGGGACAGAAGTCAGTGATCAGTGCTATAGAGGGCTGTAGGTGAATTGGAGTTTGCTTTTCCACAAACTGTGAAAAAATTGTATTTGCAGATGAAAAGAATGGAAAATCCATTCTGTATTACAGAACATAATTTAATGAGTGGTAGCACACCTTTGATTCACGAGGATGGGGGTTCTGCCAAGATCAACAGCAGGGTTCCCACAGCCCGCACAAAGTATCATGCGCTGTTTTATAATAGGAAGAGGAGTTGACAAGTGTTAGCCTGTGGTTCTAACGAATTAGAATGGTCCCCACAAGGGAACTGTGTGGCAGGTTCAGGGTTTGTGCTAATAACAGGAACAAGTGGAAAGAGTAGGTGATGGAGGGGGTGGAAATAAACATATGACTAAGCAGTGAGATCCTGCTCTTTCATCTGTTTCTTGAGGCAAAGAGTCAAGGGAGAAAAGACAAAAGTGAATAAGAGGATGATGTTTTCTCTGTTTATACTAAGTGTGTTTCTTACACAGGAGTGATAATCCTGAGTCCTGGCAAGGAGCAAGGCTGTTTTCCTTCTGTCTCCGCTTAGAGAGGTCTTAGGAAATGCCTTCCTCCTGGCATCAGTTTCTTTATGGTGGTACACGCTAGCACACAACTTTTCCAACAATTTATAGGCAAGTTAAGGCAGAAAGCGTAACTCTTTTTCACAGTGACATGGCATAGGGATTCCTTCGGCTGTGCCATGCCACAGATAATCTCCTGGTGTTTTATTTGGATTTCTGGAGCTCACTCGGCCCTGAATGTATAGACTTGGGTAGAAGCACTGCTTGTTGTCTCTGCTTTGCAGTATCTCCTTCAGAAACATATTTTCATTCAAAATAAATTTAAAACAAACAAGAATTCTTTGCAAAGATTGAGAAAGGAAAAGATCCCTAATGCTTATGACAAATATTAAGAGCAGGAGCCTATAACTTCAAGGAATAGTGAGGAAATTTACAATTGCAAATCCAGGCAGTTATTTCGAGTTTGAGGCATATGTAATTGAAGATAATTTTAAGAAACACAATTGAATTAATGTCTAAGTCTAAGATCAGCCTGAAATTTAGGATGGAATCCTTCTTCTCCTAAAATGTGGTGAAAAGAGTAGTCTTATTCTGAGACTTCATGCCAGAATTTAATGCAGTTTGATTTCTGGGGTCATTTTGGTCTAGAGTGAGACCGCCCTGTTTGCCCTTCCTGCCCAGCTAACATTCCAAGTTTCTGAGAGGAGCAGAGGGATGTCTCCAGTTGTACCATGTCCATTCATTTTTCATTGGCAGGATTACTTTATTTATTTATTTATTTTTAAATATTGGATGGTTCTCCTCAATGTTTTTTTGAAAAGAACTGTTTTGAGGGATAAGAACATATCCTGGTTATTCTTGTCAGGTTTATTCCTGTTCAGCCCTTTTCCTTGCACTTTTTGAGAAGAGTCTTGGAATGGAAGCACCCATGATAATAAAGCAATGCAGTTAATTTCAAATATGGCCCTGATCCACATTTTTCTGAAGTAAAACTATTCTTTTCATTGACTCTGGTGAGTCTTGGACAGAGCTGAAAAGGAAGAGAAAAGTAATGAAACTTTAAAGTTTATTTAAGATTATTTTTTAAGTTTTTTTCAGCTGTTTTAATGTAAGGAACTCAGAGACCTTCCTGATAGTGCAGAGGGAAGGGGGGAGCAGTAATCTAACCATCATACAAAGACCATTTATTCTATAAGAAAAAACCGACACAAGAGATGGGAGAAAAAAGTAAGAGTAGGAAAAGGAATAAAGCTGCATATATGGCATGAGGAAAAATAATTTTCTTCATGAAAAGCTGAACATAAAGGAACTTGCAGCTCGTATTCATGGTAGAGAATTTTTGGTTAAAAAGATTGACATTTTAATAAACTGGTCTTAATTAACGCTACTTTGAAATTCTGAGTTGTACGCTCCCTATCTCAAAACACTAGAACCAGTGGCTTTTTAAATAATTTGCTGCTTGTGGGTGATCTCTTTTTGAAACAAACCCAGACCCTCCAGTCACAATTTATTTTTTATTTCAAAAATGATTTTTACTAGCAAATTTTGCTTTGGTTCAAGAGAATTATAAATCATTATTACACAGCCAGACACTTCAAACATTTTGTAAGAGCTTTGTGACCAATGAAGCATCAAAGGCAATGCTGAAATCCATGATTACAGCATGGGTGCACGTCCATTCATTAATACATTAAAGTTCAGGGCTCTAATGTTATTAATAGGATTTCCAGATTGTGGTGTATTTCTCCCTTAGAAAAGGTGACTCTTCCTGTCACACAAAGCAAGAAGATTGTTCTTCATTAATGCCAATTTATGGAAACTTTTTTTTTTGTAGACAATTTAGGGCTGAAGAACTGAGATTTCTTAGTAGCTTTTGGCTATTATTTATTTACCAAAGACAGATGTAGCTTTTATTTCCCCTTCTATCTCTACCACGCTGTATTGCTGGTAATGTGCGCAGGGAAGGAGGGAAGACAGGCGCAATTATCTATAGATACTTTTCTTGACCCCTTCATTTCTGACACTAAATTACACTCGGTGACCATGAATCTTTATTGAGCTCTCTCTGTAGTAAGCTCTTGGAGACATATTTAACATGGAACACTGTATTTTGGAATGTACTTCAAACACAAGATAGGCCTTAAAGGCCCTGCTGTGCTCAGATCTCTATTGTATTAGATACTACATGGACCCATAATAAGTGATGGCCTCTGCCCTTCAGCATTCACAACCCATGTAAATGAGTAAAAGAACAGAATAAATTAATTGTTGCCTGGATTTTACTGCTGGGGAACAAAGACTCAGAAAGACTGAATGGCGTGTTTAAATGGTGCATCAGGTCTGCGGTAGAACTGGGAAGCGACTCCCTTTCTCTTGAGATCCCACCTAGTTATTTCTTTCTTCTCAGATGTGAGTGTGAAAAAAAAAAGGACTGATGTGCACCAAAATCCAAAGAATGCTATTCGCCTGTTTTGAGTTTTGTGAAATTCCTGGCTAGTTATTGGAATTTTTGGTGTTGTGTGATATTTGAGTAGATATAATAAGAGATGTACTAGTTTTGTGCCAACACAAAACTGCTGGTATCAGTTGTTTTTCCAAGGACCTGGGCAGGTTTTGAAAGTTGGGAGGTGCTCTTTTAACAGAATTCAGTGTTCTGTTCTCCTTTTGCAGTAATTGTTTAATGGGTGCAGGTGTTTTTCAAAACTAACTTCTTCCTACCAGCAGAAATTCCCCCCCTTCTAAGCAGAGGAAGTTTCTTCAGTCTCAGTTAATTACCTTCTTTCATCTTCATTTCCTTCTTGCTTCTGAAAAACATCCAAGAAGGTATTTTCAAAATGATTTTTTTTTTCTGTAGTTGTTCCTCTCCTGGTTGTTGTGTTGTGGTACCACTTCTATCTCTGGAGATAAAACATCACTAGAAAGCTCAAGCCTCAGTAGCCACTGCACCTCTTTCCTGTACACAGAACAAACATTGTACACATAACTCCTTTTGCTCCCAAATTTCTTAACAGGTATGGGAGTAGGAGAGCTAAAGGATGGTTTAGGGGAGCCTGTTGAGGAACTCACTCCCCCTCAGGTGAATGGCCATGGCAGCAAAGGTGCTGCCCTGTGCTAACATTACTGCCTGGGTTCTGGGCAACTCTGTGCTTGGGAGGAGAATCTCAGGTCAGAAGTATTTGTGTTCACAGCTCCTTTTTACAGCTGAGTACTGAAAGTGGAACTTCTCCATTGTGGCCTGTCCCTTAACAACTGACTTGCTCCTCCAGGAGAAATGACAGTGACTGGGAAGAGTTGTGACCTGAAGTTGTTGGAACAAGTGTTCAGCTTGATCGATCACTCTGAAGTCAAAAGGGCTTTGGCAGGTGCCAGCTTGGCTGATGTTTGTTTCAGTAGGGAGAGAGCTCAGGATCCTGTGTCGAACCTGGGGTCATTTCTCTCTTTAGATATACTTTTCACATGTGTAAGGTGGGCTGGAGCTGGTTGTGAAGGTAATGACACAGACAACTTGCATTCTAGTTATATCCCTGAAAAGGGAAGCAGAAGAAAGGCCTGGCTTAGGCTGTTCTGCTCCATTTCTGAAGCAGTTCCCTGCAAATTAGGGAAAAGCCTATTGCAAGAATACATGCGTTATGCTAACTGAAATATAAAATGAGTTCTAATACTTTTCCTTTGAGTCCTACAGGAGGCTTGAAATTTACTTGCAGAGGAAGAGGCTTTGATCCACATATTTTCATAAGTATTCATAAAGATACAGAATTAGAAGCTCCCCTTTCTTCCCCTTTTCATGTGTGCTGGTTTTGAAACACATTTGAAGCTGTGGAATTGATTGAACTTCCAGTGAAGCTTCTTTCCAGAGATGGGCTAGACTAAAATGCAGGGTATCACAGAAAGGAAAGATATCCCACAGAGTGCTACTCCTCTCCATGCTCAGCTGGAGCAGTAGAGTATGGGGGAATATTGAGATTTACAGACTCCACAGTTGCTTTCTTGGACTACCTACATAAGTACTAGAGCTTTCATGTAAGCATTTCAAAGTCCTTGAAATAGCCTCTTCCTGCTAACCTGCATATGGAAAAAGGACTGGGTCTTCACTGGTTTCTACCCCAAAACTTTATCAAAGAGGTGATAGAATAAGACTGTGTTCACAGATTGTATTTCTTGCATGTATGCCTTTAGGTTGTAAGTTTGCTAGTTAAATTGAATAACAAAGCAGATATTCCTGGTTTTGTGAGATATCTGATTTTTCAATTTTGTTTTTTTCCTATTCAGTTTACAGAGCTAGTCAAAACCTTTGAAAAGAGATCCCCTAAAATCCATCACATCTTTTCAGCTAACTCTATTTCTAATCTCTGTAACTTGCTTAGAACAGAAGTTGTTACTGGAAATAATTCAAATCTGGGAATAGGCAGTTTCAAGTCTACTACCTAGAGTCAAGGATGTTTCAAACCTCAAGCAGAAAATTGCAGAGAAAGGAAGGAGTAAGGAATGTCATAATGACAAAGGAAGTCTGACCACATCAATGTAGAATGTGAATGTTATCTGACTGTGCTGACTTGGCTCCTTAAAATAGAATGAATGGGGCATTGTGTCTCTAAATCTCTACTTCAAATATTCTGTTTACTCTGCTTTACATCTGGCATTTTATCCTGCTTAAAATATTATTTCTGGGATTAATATCAGTTATATTAAACTGATGCAACAAAATAGGCTGTACTTTAAATCTTTTATGTCAGATTCCTAGAGCTTCACCAGAAATTTCTGGTGTCACCCTCTGTAGATGATTTGGCCTTTTACTGCATTGGTTCCTTTCTGTTAGGTGAGAATATTACATTCCAAATCTCACAGTGTGGTTGTTGAGATGAATACAATATAAAGTAAATGCCATGCTTCTGAGGACCATGTAAGCACTTCAAATAGGAGTCAGGGCTTTCTTGAGAGTGATCACCATTTTCCTGTATCTCTCTTTCTATGTAGGCAATTAAAGGGAAAATGAGGCACTGATAAATATCAGCTAATCTGCAGTACAGTCAATGGCACAACTCCTGACTTTGGCCCAGTTTCTTTACCCTTTCAGTATCTCTTTCCACTTGCAGAAGCACAGCAGTCCCTCTTGTTTACTTATTTGTTTTCATTTGTTTTGATTTTTCCCGAACCAATAAAATATTTAAACACAATAAAAATGTTTATTAGAGGCAAACAGAACAGTAACTATGTTTAAAAAGGAAATGTACAAAACCACTGTGAACAAATCTTACTCCCAGGTGTTTCCTTGATGCCAGCCATGAAAGCTGGAGAAGTATTCATTATAAACTATCAGTTCTGCCAAGATCAAGGGTAGATTCCTGGAGTGAGCAGAACAAAAGGCAAAATGAAAGGATCTCCTCTTCTGTTACAGATAGTTCTACATATACATATGTATATGCTGTGCATGTATGTTTGTGCATATGCATGTGTAGGTTTATACAGAGTCTATATAAATCAGTACTGCTATCATCTTCTATTGAAAATATTCACAAAAGTGTGCTCTTTGAAATGTGAATATCAAAAGAATTCTTTTCTCCATTGTGAGGTTCCCAGAATAAAACAACTGTAGGGAAATTTTGACCAACCCACGCATGTTAGTGCCTATTTGAACATGCAGCCTTTATTCTCCACTGAATATGCCAAGCCTTTGGTTACTATTCAGGTTCTATTTCTCAAACATATGATGGATGAATGTGTGAGGGGCTGGAAAATACACCCCACACATCCTCTCTCCACACTCAAGTACACACATCCCCACACCCGCCCCCTGCAAGAACTTCAGGGTGTCATCACTAAGGTGCCCTTGGAAACAGCTCCTGGAGTTAGCGGTCAGGGCCACTAAATGCTAAGTACTTGGTTATGAGGGTGCTAAATTTTGTACCTTTCAGTTCTGACCACATGGTCTTTAATCTTCATTCCAAGACTGCGCAAAGCAGGAATTCAGTACAGGAGGCAGGGCAATATTTTCCGCTTTCATTAGCATACGGGCTCTTTGTCTTTAAGAGCCAAAGTGACTGCTTGGAGTCTTGGAAGACTAGCCTGGGTAGTCATCTTATATCAGACTACCTCATACTGGCTGTCCTGAAAAAGAATAAACTATATTTTATTTATCTCTAGATAATGCAATACAATTTCTTGTATATGTGCTGGAAGGGACCTTAAAGACCATGCAGTTCCAACCCTCTGCCATGGGCAGGGATACCTTTCACTGAACCAGGTTGCTCAGGGTCCTATCCAACCTGGCCTTGAACACTGCCAGGGGTGGGGCATCCACAACTTCTCTGGTCAGCCTGTTCCAGTGCTTCATCACTCTCATGGTAAATAATTTCTTGCTAATACCTCATCTAAACCTTCCCTCTTTCAGCTTAAAGCCATTCCTCCTTGTCCTATGACTACATGCCCCTCTCAAAAGTCCCTCTGTTCTGTAATTTTTTGTAGGGTCCCTTTAGCTGCTGGAAGCCTTCTGCAAGGTCATCCTGGAGCCTTCTTATCCAGGCTGAACAGCTCTTCTTTGTGTGATCGTCAAACTTGCTGAGGGTGCCCTCAATCCCACTGTCTTTCATTGAAAAAGATATTTGAGAGCACCAGTCCCATAACAAAGCCCTGGGAGACACCGTTTGTCGCTGGCCTCCACCTAACCACAGAGCCATTGACCACAACTCTCTGCATCCATCCAGCCAATTCCTTATCCAATATATAGTCTATCTTCAAAATCCATGTCTCTCCAATTTGGAGATAAGGATGTTGTGTGAGACTGTGTCAAAGGCCTTTCAGAAGTCTAGGTGGATGGCATTGGTTGGTCTTTCCTTGTCATCTGTTGCCATCAACCCATCACAGGTGCCTGCCAGACTGATCAGGAAGGATTTGCCCTTAGTGAAGCTGTGTCAATGCATCCTTGTGTGACCATGCTGCACATTGGATTGGTCCTCAGTGAACGAAGCAGAGGAAATGTTCCACCTCCACCTCAATCTGGCTGTTTCAAGCACGATCTCTTCAGTGATCTACTGTACTAAGCAGTTGTAATGGCACCACAGACAAGGTGGTGGCTGGTAACTGAGGGTGATGGAGGTGGAATTTAAGTGTGGGGGTGGTTTTTTTGGGGTTTGGTTTTTGATTTTTTTTTTATGGTTGTCTTTTTTTTTTTTCCCCTGGAACTTTTTTCTTGCCAGCTCTGAAACAAATGTGATACAGAACTACTTAGTGCTACATAGGCGGTGTGATCTCCCTATTAGCCTCTTTTAGTACCAGACTAGCTCCAGATGCTTTTGTTGATGAGAATGGTGTGCAAAAAGCAGGAAGACTGATTTCTCTGTGCCTTGCTTAGTACTTTCACATGGGTCACAAAGTGGTNTGTAGTGACAGGACAAGGGGAGAATGGCTTCAAACTGAAAGAGAGTAGATTTAGATTAGGTATTAGGAATAAATTCTTTGCTGTGAGGGTGGTGAGACACTGGAAGAGATTGCCCAGAGAAGCTGTGGATGCCCCAATTCATGGCAGTGTGCAAAGCCAGGCTGGATGGGGCTCTGAACAGCCTGGTCTAGTGAAAAGTGTCCCTGCCCATGGCAGACAAGGTTGAAACTATAGGGTCTTCAAGGTCCCTTCCAACTTAAACCATTCTGTGATACTATGTGCTAATTTTCATCCTGAGCTGGCAGTTGCTCATATTTGTTAAAAAAACCTCAAAACCTTGAATACATTGCCTAGTTTTTTTCAAGATACTACTGCCTATGTTTGTGTTCCTGAAGGCTCAGTCCCNTGCCATCAACCCATCACAGGTGCCTGCCAGACTGATCAGGAAGGATTTGCCCTTAGTGAAGCTGTGTCAATGCATCCTTGTGTGACCATGCTGCACATTGGATTGGTCCTCAGTGAAAGAAGCAGAGTAAATGTTCCACCTCCACCTCAATCCGGCTGTTTCAAGCACGATCTCTTCAGTGATCTACTGTACTAAGCAGTTGTAATGGCACCACAGACAAGGTGGTGGCTGGTAACTGAGGGTGATGGAGGTGGAATGTAAGTGTGGGGGTGGTTTTTTTGGGGTTTGGTTTTTGATTTTTTTTTATGATTGTCTTTTTTTTTTTCCCTGGGGCTTTTTTCTTGCCAGCTCTGAAACAAATGTGATACAGAGCTACTTAGTGCTACATAGGCGGTGTGATCTCCCTATTAGCCTGTTTTAGTACCAGACTAGCTCCAGATGCTTTTGTTGATGAGAATGGTGTGCAAAAAGCAGGAAGACTGATTTCTCTGTGCCTTGCTTAGTACTTTCACATGGGTCACAAAGTGGTTGCACAGCAGTGCCATTCTTATCTGAGCTAAAAAAAGAGTTGGCTTACCATTAAGCGTCACAGAGCATCATGCCCCTAAAACTTTCATATGCTTAAAAAGGCAGCAGCCATTCTGATTTTAAAATGAGGAAAATATTTGTGAGAACCCGACTAATTCTTCAGTGTATATTGTTTAGCTTACACTGTTTGCCTTATGATATGTTGCAGAGTATTTGTCTCATTTGCTTACTTTGATGCTACCCAGTTTAATAATTCATAACCACTTGTTCCTATTCAGAGTTCGGTGGTTTCAGTCCAAGCCAAGACAGAACAGCCCTTTGACTCAACCAGGATGAGTTTTCACATAGGGGAGTAGGATCCTCAGTAACTTTTTGCTGGTGATGGTGGACATTTGACAGCTTGTGCAGAATCATGAGCTTCTCAGAAGAGTCTTTTGCATTATGGCTCTCAGGGGAGAAAACAGCACTTGAAAACATGGAAGGATAAACAGCAAGTGAGGGCAGAATGGAGGAGTTTGTCCTGCCACTGTCCACAGGCAGCTTCAAACATGATTTCAAGCTATTGCACATTTTTGAATTGCTATCAAGAAACTTCCTCCCATACAAGTATGTTAAGAGCATGTTTCTAAAGAAGTGCCTGGACAATAACATCTGTGTTTCAAAATATGGTAAAAGTGTAATCAGTTGATTAAACTCTGATCTGAGATAAGGAAAATGCCATGGGAGGTAAGAATTTGTAAAAATTGTCCTGAGGGAAGAGTGACCAACAGGTTTTAAAAAAAAGGTAAATGTGGCCTTCCAGTACCTGAAGGGAGCCTACAGGAAAGATGGAAAGGGACTTTTTACAAGGGCATGTAGTGACAGGACAAGGGGAGAATGGCTTCAAACTGAAAGAGAGTAGATTTAGATTAGGTATTAGGAATAAATTCTTTGCTGTGAGGGTGGTGAGACACTGGAAGAGATTGCCCAGAGAAGCTGTGGATGCCCCAATTCATGGCAGTGTTCAAAGCCAGGCTGGATGGGGCTCTGAACAGCCTGGTCTAGTGAAAAGTGTCCCTGCCCATGGCAGACAAGGTTGAAACTATAGGGTCTTCAAGGTCCCTTCCAACTTAAACCATTCTGTGATACTATGTGCTAATTTTCATCCTGAGCTGGCAGTTGCTCATATTTGTTAAAAAAAACCTCAAAACCTTGAATACATTGCCTAGTTTTTTCAAGATACTACTGCCTATGTTTGTGTTCCTGAAGGCTCAGTCCCCTCACGCACCTGGATTTTTTTTTGCAAAGGGAATTTGGTGCACAAGGAGGGAGGAAGCTCTGGTTGGTCCCTGGGGGTAAATAGGTCTGGACAGCTGGGGAGGCTGGGCCTGAGCACAGACACAGGATTGTGCCCCTTAGTCTCTACAAGCAGAAACTGCTGTTGACCTAGTCCAAGTGACTGCTGCGGGTGCCAACTTAGAGCTGGAAATTTGATATTATATTACTGTTTATTTGTGTAAAGCACATAGGAGAGCTGTCAGTGCTTTTAGGATAGAGGAAATTATGTTCCAGCACTGGTTGCAACGAATGGTGTAGAAATTTAGAGGACAGGGAGAGGCAAGTAACAGCTTTCACAGCTCAAGGAATTGCTGCTAATTGCTTGTGCATGTGCTTCTAATTGTGATTCCAAGGTAAGAGGTATTCCATGTTGGAATCTTTTGATTAAAACTGTTAACCTGGTTAAAATAATCTAGTTTTCTTTGCAGTAGCAGTGACTCAGAAGTGTGCTGTGATCCATTCATGCAAGTCAGGCTGTAAGTGGGGAACTTGCTGAGCTGTGTTAACTGTAGTTTGCAATTGTCTGTCCATACACTAATTTGCCACTTTTTTTGGCATTTATTCTTTCCATCATGTTTCCTCTCATTAGATTTTGGGAATAATCACTCCCTATGAAGAAACATTTAAGAAACATTTTAAGAAAGGAGTTTCTAGGCTTGATTTCAGGCAGCATTGGACATCTCAGTGTAGAAGAGCTGGCTGGCAGTGTAGTGTAGTAACAGCACGACTCCAACATGATTATTACAGTTAAAGTGTGATGATAGCATCTGTGAAAATGTAACCAGCCCATCAAGGAGCACGCAGAATCAAAGTGAACAGTTGCACTGGCAACAGAGACCAGTCATAACCCATCTAGCAGCCTAAGTATAGACAAAGCTGAGGATCTGAAAAGTATCCCAAGTGCATGTGGGAGTCTTCATTTTCTCTTTCTGCTCTCCTGTCACCTTCTCCATTATTGGCTGCCGAGGAAGTAAAATTTTTCCTCTGGGTTTGTTGTGACAACATCTTTGAGAGTTTACAAAATGATTTTTGGTGTGAATCTTGTCACCTTGCTTGACAATTTTCTTGCCTCTTTTATAGTGTTCTGTGAGGTAACGTAAACTATATTTGAGTGGTTCTCACTTTTGAGAACATGTGCCTCAAGGGGTATGTAAAGGCAGGAGATGAAAAAAAAAAATTAAATGAAAGGCACAGCAGCCTGACCAGGAGTTGTGGAGCGAGGGGGGAGTCTGCATTACTTTCTTAAATTCTTTGGATAGAAATGTGGTCTGGGAGCTGCTGAAGAGTCAAATGCATCATTAATGGCAGCATGTGACAGAAAACTAATTTTTTTTCTCCAAAACAAATTCTTGCAATCATTCCATCTAATTTTACCACACTGCATTGGCAGAAGGATGCAATGATCTGAATTACAGGGAACTGCAGGACAATACAAGTTTTCTGAGTAATAGTACTAATCAGGAATCAGGGCAACGCCATGCATTTGAGTTGTTCATGGTTAAACCATAGCTTGACTCTCCCGTGCCACAGCTCTTCTCCACTGAGAGAATATTTTTCCCATTTCTTGTTATGCCAGAGCCATCAGCATTGTTTGAGGTTGCTCTGCTATGGAGGCAAACTACAGGGACTAAAGGAGGTGAATACCCAAGCTCACGTCCTGACTCCATGCTGTCCTAGAAGCAAATTACTTTGAACGGTGGTTTTCCTCCATAGCAAAGAAGTGGGGTGGAGGAGGAATTTGTATCTCCTTATTTCAGCCAGGAGAGGTGAGGAGGGTGTTCGACAGGTGGAGGTTTTAGAAAGGAGTTACTTTACGAAGAGGCACTGATGGTTCTACAAGAAGGACCTAGTGAATACAGATTATAAATCTATTTGAGTAAAAGAGACTTGTGAGCATATTTTAAGTATATAAATTAAGAAAAAAAATGATTCTGGATTGTGGGTTCTTTATTTTCAGGATATTGGTTAACAAAATTTGAAAATATGCATTTTTGTGACAGTTTAAATAAAATTATGAAAATCTAAATTCTGGAATTCACTAGCACAGATTATCTCCTCGTATTCTGACTAGCCCAAGAGCAAGATGACTTGTACACTAATACAGAACTCAAATGAAGTAGATGAAAGGTATTGGATACAATAAACCCCTTGAATGAAATGAGAATTCATAGCCATATAAATACATGGATAATCTTCAATGTATCTAGAATCAACACTATCTGTGAAGCTCTGTTTGCTAGTGTATCTTTGAAGAAATTTAAAGTAGTACGTAAAATTTCATTTATTCGGAATCTAAGAATGTTGTATTAGGCTGCGCCCACAATTCTGCATAGGAGCTGAGGACAAAGTCTTTTATCTCCACTTGGTAGACATGGATACCGTGTTTTCTAAATGATTTGAGTTACTGACTGCTTCCCAAGGGCTGGGACTCTGAACATCCTTCTTGCATAAATTTACAAGCAACATAGATTTAAGATGTAACAACTAAATTGTTACTAATACTTCTGCACTTTTTCCAAATTTTTGTTCACCTAGCTAGTGTATTAAAAAGGTGGTCTCAGCCATTGTTTTATGTCTGTTTGAAGTCTCTTTGCCCTTTTTTCTTAATTTTCTTTGCTTCAGCCCATCTAAAGTCATATAGCCAGGGGTTTCCTAGCAGTCAGCACAATGTTCTGGGAGCAGCATGAAATGGAAAACATTGGTTAGTCTCTATGGATGGAGCAACTGTATGGAAGCTGAGATGCACATCTTGGAGCACAAGAGTTTATCTCAAACATTTTTCATCCTTATACCATTTCTTTTCAATATAAGTTCCACTTCTAAGTAAATTCAGAATACCCTTAATTAAGTCCTCAATAAATTGCCCATTTTTAAGAAAAGAACTAACTGTCTTATTAGCTTCAGTATAGTTCAAGCCATATTCTTTAAGAGAAGGAGAGGGAGAATCTCTGGTGGAACATAATGCATTCTGAGCCCTGGCCTTGCCTGTGAAAATCCTGGTGAAACTCGGTTTTGGGGGAGCTGGCAGCTCTCTGTAGGGCTCTCTGCACCCTTCAAGTTTGTTGATACAGCTGTGCCAGATTTAGAGTTGTCTAGCAGAGGAGATGTACCCTGCTGGAGAAGAGGGAGGTGAATTAAATGTGGTGGTGCACTGCTCCACTTCAGAAGAAATTTCCTCGCTGTAGTTCGCACCATCCAAAAATCTCACTGCAGAACACTGTTTCTGTCTTGCCTGCATATGTGGATTTCTCAGAAGACATTTACAGAGGTGTAGAGACACCATAATTTTGTGTTACTGTCCTGCAATGTTTTGGTGGCTCTCAGGATACACATTAAGTTTTTAAATACTGAAATTTACCTTCACTATTAGGACATGCAGGATATAGGGTTACTCTGAAAGAAGTGAAGGATGTAAAAGTATTTTTTTTTCTGTGTATGGAAATAAGTGGGAGTGGTCATCTGCTCTGTATCTTTTTTTTCAGAAGGGAACATATTTCTCAATACCCCAGGCTTTTTTTTTTTTTTCTTTTAAACAGCTGCTTTAATGAACAAGGGCACAGGCTTTGCTATTTTATCTCTCAGATAAGGAAACACACTCATTTTGTTGTTACCAAGAAATAGAGCTAAAGATACACAAGTAAGAGGGTGAAAATGAAATACCTCCTGGGAAACAAAATGCATAGTTAAAAATAAATTCATTGTGGAAAGTTGTCCTAAAGGATCTTTTCAAGTTTATGGCAGAGAATGAATCTGTATCCTAAAAAAGAATAAAGTCAGCAACTGTATGCACTTTTCACGACTCTCATGTAAAACCTGGCAAACAGATTATTTGTTGGCTTAGTAGATTAGACATGAGGGCTTCTGTAAATTAAAAACAAAAGCAGCTTTGGAATGCATTTCACTGTCTCAGTTGGAAAACAAAGATCTGTTTCCCTCCACCCCTTCTTTTCCTTAGGATAATTAAAAATAAAAAAGTGTGCAGAGCCATATAAATAAAACAAGGGCTGGGATGAAAAAAAAAAAAGAAAATTTTCCTTCAAAGAGATGTCAGCAATCACAGTTTTCATTTGTCTGTGCCAAGAAATGTGCTTATATGTAGGTCTGAATGTAGTTTATTCTTGACTATTTATGGAAGTTATGCTCTTAGAGACCTTAATATGTAATAAAAAAAGGAAAATCCTTAATTAAAATCTGTTTTAAATGATGCTTAACTTAAAAGCTTTCAAATACTCCTCTAAGCATTACACAATGTTCTACTGTCTTCCTTTTCCAGAATTTCTCACCGGTACAAATACATTTTAGGTTATACTCTAATTAGATAGGGTTTTTTTGTAATTTACTCCAGCAAAGTGTGAATGCATTCTTCATGGGCAAAATATGTTACTTTGAAATTCTGAAAAAAACCCCTTTGGCTATACAACTCCTCCTGAAGTTTGTAACCTAAAAGAGAGCAGAGTCTGTAGTAAAGAGCATAGAAAGCATTTAAAATACAGCTCACTGTTAAAAATCATTCAAAAAAGAGTAAAAGCACACAGTCCAGGCGTGTGAGTGCCTGAGGACAGCCCAGAACTGTGCCTAGGCATATTAAGCAATTACTTTTTCACTAAGTGAGAAATTTAGAAATTGCCATAACTCACAAAATACATATTCTGACCAGGAGCTACAAGAATAACTTGTAAGAGATGCTTGCCTGACATACACATTTCTGGCTGTACAGAACTCCCGTGTCAATGCTTGTTCTTTCCCTTTGATTTTATTTCTCTTCTCATATTTAATTTTGGGCTGAGTCTTGTCAGACTAGGATGGTGGGAGCAAGACAAGTCAAAGAAAATATGGGGTTCCCAGGGATCAGTCTTTGCTGAGTCACAGAAGCAGCTCAAAACGACTTTCCTTTTCCAGAAATGGTAGGATTTCCTCTGGTGCCCTATTCTGCAGGGCTGCATTGTGCTTCAGAAGAGGATGTGGAGGAGAGAAGAATAAGTTAAATGACATTTTCCCCCTGGAAGCCACGTGTTACAGGCACATCCCAGCCCATGTTTCCATCTTGTAGCCAGTGATGACTGAACATGTGTGTTTTCCTTGCTAGTCTTTGACAGGATGTTTCTGAGGGACATGAGAAGGCCTGGTCATTTGCAGAATTTACTCATAGTTCGCAAGATAATCAGAATTAGTTTGAAACTCGTTTACTGCTTGTGGAAAAGTGAAACACCAAGCAGGACAAATCAAGTCCTCTTAAGTCCTGCGGAAATGTAAGGGACACAAATTAGCAGTTTGTTGGCACCTACATAGGTTTTGTGTGTGGCACCATTTTTTCCTCCCACTTTTTCAGGACCTTATAGATGGAGAAAAAAAAAATAAATCAAGCCTTCAGGATGTATGAGGAATGCAGAATCAATTTTTGAATCAGTAGCTGGGAAACAACTGAGGCAGTTTTGGTTAATAGAATTATCTGGCCAGTTATCAGGAGTGTTCCATTCAAGACAGTAATTCTCAAGGATATTCTTGATTTTGATTGAATGTTTTTTTATCTGTGAACACTACAGTCTTTATGTCAAAGCTAATACTCATTTTCACTTCTGGGCCAACTGGCAGATCCAAATACAAATATTACTAATTGGCTGCTCATAAGCCTTTCTAGCAATTAATTCAGTTATAAATGATTCAGACCTTTCTGTAACCCAAATAAGATTCATGCCTGCTTTATTTTTCACAGAATTATTTCATGCTAGAAAAGGATGTGTAACAAACCATTATTGAGAATGGGGGAAATCAGATGGTTAATTTGATAGTCCTCATTACCTCTTCTGCCGTGTGGCAGACAGATAAAAAGTAACCTTTTTTGTGAAGCTGTTTCATGTTATTATAAAAACACAAAAAATGTGATTCTGTAATTTCCAACCTCTGCACAGAATATTGTGTCAGCAACTTTGAAACTGAATGAAAGCATAGGAAAGGTGACCTAGGAAAGAGGTAAGATTTTAACCCCGACCACTGACAAAATAATGAACCAAATCTTCAGTAGAAGTTATTTGTTTAGTGTAAGATAATGCACCAATATGTTTGTGTTATTAGTTTTCCAGGTAAATATTTTCTCATCTAAATCACTGAATTTTGTGGCTGTAAGTGATGATGTGTGCATTTTTTCACTGCATTTCTATATGGTGCCGAACACATGTGAAACACGGCCCCTAATGGAACTCTGTCCCTGTGGATCCTGTGGCATTCTTTGCAAACACGGGGGCACTTCATCCCTGTATTCCAGCCAGATTTACAAGTGACTGCATTTGCTCCTCTAAACTGCCTTGCAGTCACTGCTAGCACAGTGTTCCTTCTCTTTTCCCAGTTTGAAACTGCTGTCTGCTGAACGAGACAGCTGCATTCCAGCTCTGTGACATCTACATTCTGGGGATGGTTTAGCCCTGATCCATCCAGGGACCACCACTTCCTTTTTGGACAAAGGATATTTGGCACCAGTTTGGCTTCTACCTCTGAATTCCTCTAGTCTCTGTAGCATTCCACTGCTGGTTGCTATTTGTTCCTACTCTTGTTTATTATGAATGAAATTCAGAGCCCATTTATGCTGGGATCACAACAAATACACATTTGCCCACTTTTAAATTTTTTGATTGTCAGAAATTGAGGGGCTGGCTGGACACACCTTGAACTGCTCAGAGTCACTATGAGATCAGATGAAAGTAAAAAGAAGTAGCATCTGTAGGCTAGGAAAAGACTTAGAACAGCAAGCCCACATGTGAACCAGCAGAAGTCCCCCAGGTCTCTGTACTGTCCTCTCATGCAGAAAGGC
Organism: Ifrita kowaldi; assembly: GCA_013398055.1. Lineage (NCBI taxonomy): Eukaryota > Metazoa > Chordata > Aves > Passeriformes > Cinclosomatidae > Ifrita > Ifrita kowaldi. Next base: position 410,500 of record VZRS01001717.1, on the reverse strand, counting down.
ACAGAACAATGACACAAAAGCAAAGATTCCTGTTTATTTTAGCCATTTTTCTTGCTGTAATTTTGATAAAGATGCAACAAGGTCTTTTCTAGCACCTCTTAGAAAGTTCAAAGAGAGTAGAGGATTTTGCAAAATGTTTTATTTCTCCTAGGTGATAACCTGGAGAATAGGAGGGCGTCGCAGAAGCAGAATTGGCTACACAAGGCCATAGCAGCTATGTTGCAATGCCTAGAGTTTTACCCAACTAGGGTGGAAACTAAACCAAGACAACATGCAGTAAATAGAAAGTTAAATCCTTGCCATATGCTTCCTTGTATTCACTTTTTTTTTTTCAGGGATATTTACAGGATCAACTTATTCAATTAATATCTGGCTGAGAACTTATGTCACATTAAGACAAACCTTACCTGATTTACTAAAATCTGAGAAAACACATAGGTTTGATAGAGAGGAAATGAGAGTTCATGCACATCTCTGCACAGGCAGTCTAAAAGAGGGGAAAAAAAGAGTCTTTTAGTCTTTTTTGCGACTAATAAATTTCTATGTCTATCCTGGGTTGTGAATTCCCCTTGGAAGATTTGAGAAGAAAATGTTACTGTGATTATAGAAATCTCAGTAGCTTAAGTAGACTGCTGGCTTCTCTTTGGAAATGCTAACAGATAGTAGAGCAGACTATGGGCTTGTGTTTTGCCAAGAGCCTTTTTTCATGCCAGAACTGTATTTTTTTTTCTAAGATAAAACTCTTTGAAAACTTTTCAGTGCAAAAAGCTTCTTTTCAGACATGCATAAGTGACCAGTTTGGTACAAGTTTGTCCAGAAATGTTGAAAGAGATAGGACCCAAAGACAGAGCGTAGTCTCAGGCTGGAGAAAATATTTATGGCTCTATTGTAATTCTCTTGGCTCGTGAGTGTCTGAAAAGTAAGTGCAGGCATAACCATAGCTACCGTATAACAACACCAAAGAAATCATTCCCCGTTTAACTCCCGATGTTGTCACTCCTTTAACAGATAAAGTAAAGGTGTTTCCAGACTTATGATTGATTTTCAGTAGCAGCGTTTGCTCACTTAAAGCAGAACAGTGAATATCTGGACAAGTTTTTAATACTTTTTTTTCCTGCAAAGCACAAGCATTGCTTCCCTGACTCATATATAAAAGATCTGTGGCACAGTTTTGCACCTCTCATTTAAACATTTTTTTTATGGGCGGGACTCTAAATCCTCATTGTCTGAACTGTCAGAATGGTTAAGGGGATTAGTAAGATTCTTATATTGAAAATGGCCCATTTTAGGTACACTTGTTCTCTTTCGTTCTTGTTACATTTTTTCCCTCTGTCCTTCCTTATTTACAGTCACAGACTCATAGAATTGTTTGGGTTGAAAGAGACCTTGAATGTGATCTCCTTCCAACCCCTTGCTATGGGCAAGGACACCTTCGACTAGACCGGGCTACTCAGAGCCCCATCCAACCTGGCCCAAATCTTTGGAATTGATTATTAATGGAGTTTTGGTACAGATAAAACTGAGTTAATTACTGCATCTTTAATTGATGATAATTAGCTCTATTTATCTATGACAAACAACATCACCTGATCACATCATGGTGTAAAATAATAGCAATAGTTGTAGATTAACACAGCTGACATGAGTTTTGTTCTTGCATACATTCAGTACTCAGTGTGATCATTTTGACTTGCTTCACATGTTTAATCACCTGTTTATCTACAAGGTTTGTAGGGTAGACCCTCTATAGTGATTTTTCCTGCTGTGGCAGTATATAAGTCAGTTCTGGGTTTATTGATCTAAATTGTGGCTCAGATAGATATCTCTGTTTCATATAAATCAGCATGTCTCTGTCAAGCTTATTCATGTGACTGCACCTTCTGGTGTTTCACATTTCCTGCATATCTCTGCTATATAAAAATATTTATGTAAGTAAAGTATATAGTCTGATATCATAGAACATGGAATGAAAATGCTGCTTGTGGCTCAGATTCTTTGCGAGATATCCAGCTGCCATGCATGTGTGTGCATTACTGGAATCTCCCACAAAGACAATTCTTTTTAGTGATGGCTAAAACTCAGAAGTTACAGAGCTGTTTGGATGGCCAGGACAGGGTTAGGAACCTTGCAGGACATTATCATAAGAATAAATGCCAAGGGTCTATCCAGCCTTCATTCAGCTGTGGTAACAAGCTGCAGCACAGAATAAGAACAGGAAAAACATCTACGAGATTTCTAACCCATCTTTCTCCTACTCTCGATTTTTCAGCTCAGTATTCCTGATCCTCATGTTGCATGTTTGTTTAACATCTTTCAGTGTACTTACTTAAGTGTAAGGTGCTGGTGTGCCCTTGTTTGGAAAACATTCAACTGGTCTACCATTCGTTGCATGAAGAACCACCATTTGTTTTCGTTCTGGTTTTTAAACTTAGTTTTTCTAGCTTTTTTTGGCAGTTTCTCATACTTGTATTAGGAAAAAGTGAACAAATTACTCCTATCTGCTTTTTTGTGCACTCGAGGTGATGTAACCTCATACTGTCTTGTGCGCACTGTCTTTCAAGCTTGAGAGTACTAATACGATCAGTTACTTTATTTATGGAAGGAATTATTTTTAAATGTATATAAATACCCCCTCTTGAGACTTAGAGGAAAATTGTAATGAGAAATAAGTAAATGAATTTATAATGGTGGAGTAATAATACTTTTAACATGGTCACTTGTCTTTCCCTGATCGTTCATGTAATTGCAGAAAAACTTCTGTTGGAAGGGACACCTGGAGTCATCCAAACCAACCTCCTGCTCAAGGCTGGGCTGACTTCAAAGTTAGATCAGACTATTCAGGACTTTCTCCATCTGATTTATCAAAATTTCCTAGGATAAAGATTCCACAGGCACTCTGGGTGCCTGTTCCAGTGCTTAACAGCAGGACACAGAGGTGTAGCCTCTCAAGTGCTGAACGCCTGCCCTTTCCCTGCTGGCTATATCCTTGCTAATGCAGACCAGTAGAAGGTTGAACCCATGTAAAATTGACCTCTAAGACCATTCCTGCAGAGCTGATTTCTAAATCAGCTGATTTCTAAGTCAGATGTTTCCCAGGCTGTGTTTTCGCATGGGGTCTTTCATGGGGCTCAAGCTGGCCCACTCCTTGAGGTTTCTGATGTGACCTTGAATGGCAGGGACAATGTCCCCTGCCTTCCAGTGCACAGCTGCTCCCCACAGAGTGGTGTCACCTGTGAGGCTGGTGAGAGCACACTCTGCCTGTGGCAGGGACTGATGAGGATGCTAAACATCACAGCCCAGGCAGTGGTCCCTGAGGAGTGTCCCTCACACCCAGCTGCCATTTGTCTTTGAGGTATTGACCCCCCCCTTTTTAGCCCCAACATTCCTAACCTTTCATTTCCTTTTTTTTTTTTTTTTTCACTACTACTGAGCTAATGTTTAAATAACTCTCTTCACTGTAACTTCTCAGACTTGAGGACATGTAGCCAGCTCACAGTCCTGCATTTTACATTCGGCTGCCAGTCTAACATTGACTGGCATTGAATCTTTAATTGTTGAATTTTTAACATGTTAGAACTTTGAAAACTTCTACATTCAGTCTTTGAAGGGAACGCTTCTTTTTGGTAGTTTTCAATACGAAAAATTTCCGAGCAATCGAAAAGGAAAGCTGATTTACATGGGGATTTTTGGGTTTCTGTGGCTTAAATGTTAGATTGGATTTGATATTGGATATATTTGTGAACTTTTGAATCCTTGTCGGATCACTCATTTTTATACATATTCCTAAAATTCAGCTGTTGTAAACAAGTATAGAACCAGTCTTGGATCCTTCTGCATTTTCTAGTGGGACTGCTACTGAGCAATGTCCACAGCATCCCAGTGTGCAACACCAGCTATTCCTGGCTTTCAGTCAGCTGCCAGATGAGTAGGCCTTGAACTGATGTGCAACTGAAAAAATTCCTAATTGGTTAACTACCTGCCTATTTGCTTGGTTTTGTTGTTATTTTCTTTAAATTGTATTGGGGAGACGCCAAAACATCTGTAAAGCTTTATTTTGAATTTAAAAGCCTTATTACTCTGGTGTCAAGGACCTTCTGTGCTTGCTTTTCTCCAACACTCAAGCCACTGAGCCCTGGTCACGTGAATCCTGATAGAAAGCAAATGTTAACTTTTCATGCTTGAGTACCTACTGACAGCTAACATTAAACTTGTAAGCACATGTATTTGCACTGGAAGTGGTATCTGCTGTACGAGAGGGAGCACTGCTTAACATTGTAAGGTAATGTTCCTCAGATGTCCTTGCCAGAACATGAGAATGGAGACTATTAAATAAGATCTGAAATACCCCTTCTTAGCCATGGCTACTCACATACATAGTGTGATGACCATGATTGTGACAGAAAGTTACAGGCTAATACATGCAGCGCTCTCTGTGTGTATATGTAACGTATATAAAATATGAATGAAAGCAAAGAGACAGTTTCCCTGAAGCCTTTTGCCAGACTCCCAGCACAGAAGCTGTTAACATAAGCTGTCAACCAGAACAGCCTTTCACCAGCCTGAGAATTGAGCCCTGTTATTCCTGTGCTCTCTTCCAAGCAGAGCCTTTTCTGGAGTCATGAATCAGACCAGACCATATTACTTATGCCAGTCCAGTTTATGGGAATTCAGTTCAACACCCCTTGGAACAGCAAAACCAGTATCTTACCAGAGAGTTTAGACATTTGGTCATGGTAGAACACTGTGATTCCATCTGAACAGGACACCATCTCCCAGCAATTTAGCCTGACAACTTTAAAGTGTAGCAGCAAACTATCAAAACATCCACTCGAGAAAGATTTTTCTTTTTCTCTGTGAGATATCGTTATTTCTGTTTTACTAGCAGGGCAGTAGAGTTACTGCCAAGCCAAATCCCTTTCTCATCAGTTTATTTACTGGATTTTTAGTTCAGCTTGAGGGTTAACAGAGATTGTTTTACAAAATACTTTAAGTCTTGGCATTCGGTCCTGTTCCATGGAAAATCCTACAAACCTTCTTAGACAGCTTGATGACATCACTCTCTTTTTGGCGCAGTGCTTGCTATTGTTTCTCTCCTTGTCCATACTCTACCTTTTTGAAGAACAGGATGTTCATCTCTGACTTCTGACTTCAAACCTTAATGACAAAAATCCACACATTTAACAAACTTCTGCATTTTCTGTTTTGCTTGTCCAGAAGCCAATGCTTAGACTGTCAGGTACACAACTCTATTCTCAGTTAAGAACAGGCTTCTTTTTCAAGAAGATCCTCGAAATAAAAAAAGTGGATCTTTTCTTTTGTGAAAGGAGTTATTTTCCTAGATTACAGGGGATTTTACCATCAAGTATTTGTATTTTTCTTTTAGTCAGTTACTAAATGTTTTAGTGTGACCTGGTATTTCTTTCCTTGGTACACTTTGTGGGATTCACTTACAAGGTAAACTTTTGTACAGATGGGTCCTCTGAGGTTATCAGCTCTGTAATGAAATATAACATAGCTGATTCTACTAATCCTCTCTATTGGAACACAAGCTAGCATATCAAACCTTATAAATGTGTGCTGAAAAAGTGTTGAGAAAGGAGGCCGCGGACGACACACAAAAGGTTTTCAGTTTTCAACACAGGTAAAGCACAGAGGATCTTTGTTAATTCAGTAATTTGGCAATGGCATAAGACACTACGCAAAATCATAGGATTAACGTGCTGCCATCACATTAGGTACTTAACTGCATGAATATACTCTATTTTAACCAAGCTAGAAACAATGAAGTTGTAACAAGATTTATCAAACTGGAAGTAATAACAACAAGAAGGAAGCTGCTTAGTAGAGAGAAAAATGCAAAATAACTAGGGAATAGTAGTATGGAAATGGAAATTAACTTAACCAAGGTTGAACTAAAATAGGAAGAGCTGAATGTGCCTAGATTGGTAAAACTAGACATTCTTCAGAGTAGAACATTGAAAGAATTAAAGCTGCAGGTCTTGTTTCAAAGGCTTTTAGAATACTTGTGAATGGCACCAGATGGCTGGAAAATGAGAAACACAGTATTTAAGATGGTGGTGAAAGTCTTTGGAGCATCTACATATCTCTAAGACTTCTATGCTGGTATCCACAAATATTTAAGGAAAGATAACAATATTAATAAAAAATTGGACAAAATCAGGCTAATCTTCCATCTTTTTTAGTGAGGCAGATGTATCAACAGTCTGTCTTTGCTCTGGTTTGGTACCCCAAAGTGCATAAAAACAAATTCCAGTTTGCTTTGGCTGCCACTCTGTAGCTGAAGGGTCTTCACAGGGGACTAAACTAAGCGGCTGGCAAGGCTGATTTCCTCTGTTCTACCACCCCCGTTCCCCTGAGTGCTGAGTGAGAGGCAAAGGGAAGGACAGATCTCCAGACACCTGAGCGTTCTGGGCACATGTGAATTCCTGTCCACCGTGCCTTAGTTGCCAGGGAGAGGAAAGTCAGGCACACAATTCACAAAGAATCCTGCCTCTGGGACCTGTGTCCCAACATATTCCTGCTGTTCATTTCTGGGGCAGTCTTTATTCTTGGTCCAGATGCATTATTCCTGGTGTATCCTGAGAAAATCAACCTTCTTACTAAGCTACATATTAGTAATTTTCTTTTCTTGGATTGCTAGCATGGAAAATATGGAGAGTTTATCTCTGATTCTGGTGGATCAGCAGATCATTTACCTTTGTTACATGGCAATCTGTTGCCTCATAGAGTACCTTAGTAGACTTTTATATCACCAGAATGGTGAAAAGGCCAATAGTGTGAGCCCAAGACTTCCTGTTTTAATTTGTTTTCTTTTCTTCCTCTGACTGGTGCCGCAAAGGCACTTTGCATACCTTTTGCTCTTGTACTAAAGATGGATACTTTCACGATCATTGCATAGAATTTGCTCTGGTGTCTCTAAAAACTTGGTTGCCAAAGGCTTTTCCAGCTGTCACTCAACTGACACAGGGACCATGTGTCAATGGCTTCAGAAATGCAACTGTTCTGGACACAGCTGCCCTCATTGGACCCATTGAGTCACAACCTGATTATCTGACCATTTTCTGAATACTGAAAAATTTCATTTGCTGATTTCACAGTGGCTTTCAGTTTGATGTGATAATTTCTTGATGGAGTACAGCCCCGTCCCTGGATTTGAAACTGCAAAAAAATCTACTGCTGCATGTAAAATACAAGTGCAGCCAAGTGCACTGTTAAGATATTTAGAAGGTTTTTAAATTACATACACTTTAAAAATACTTTTGTGTATTCTATTTTCTTAACTTGATAGGTTAATAAAAAATTGCTTTCCTGGCTTGACATTGACATAAATGTTGTCTTTTACCCCTCTCTACAGAGGACAGTTAATTTTGTTGCTTGATACTTAGAACAGATACCAACTTTGAATAGGGCATTGTTTCCTAGCCAGATCAGTAGCTACCTCTAAGGCTTTTTTTTCAGTATTAGTTCAGGACTGGCAATAAAAAACAGTAGTAAAAGAGGTAAAAGTTTGCGTGTTCTGAGAGAATGTTTAGCTTTAATCCAATAAGAAATGTTAATTTTTTCTTTGTCAGATTCGCCCCCCCACCCCCCCTTTTCTTATAACTATTTGTAGCTGTCAGCCCCTAGCCTTATTTTAATGAGAATGGCAGCTCTAAATTCCTTCTGATCACTTTTATTTCTTACTGGCTCTAAATAAGGAAATTCCCAGAGTGTATTAATCTCACTTGGAGATGTTTAATCAACTGATCTCAAAGAGGCTGAGTCCTCTTAGGCTGTCTGCTATCACATCGGCTCTTCTGCATTGCTAGGGTCAACTGTGTTACAATATCTACTCTTTGCATGAATTCAAACCCAGAACATTTTGAATTTGGACTTTATACCATAAGAATAGTGAGCTTCCATCATTTCATTTTGTTACAGCCTACCCAAAAGGGGAAAAAAGGAGCAAATATGTAGTTTATGCATTGATTTGCTACAAATGAGATAAGCACCTTGATTTGTCTATTCCCTTCCATTCTTTTCTTCCTCAAGAAGTTTGCCGTTTTCCCCTCTCCTTTCTCTTCTCCTTTTCTCTCTCCTTTCTTTTTTTCTTCCTTGTCTTTCTTCTTTCTCTTTTCTTCTTTAAGCTGCCAGGCTGAATGAGGAAACAATTACAGGATGTTGGCTTTAAAAGTGTCTGGCTTTGCCAAATAAGTTTATCTTTTTTTTTCATTGTGGCTTAAAACATGCTAAACTCAAAGCCAAGTTACTAACCTAAAACTCATGGTAATTTTTTGCATTAGGCTTACAATAAACTTAGATAGTTTTTCCACAGTCCCTTTGCCAGTGATTAGTTTGGAAGATAGTATGTTTTGAATTTGCTGAGAGATCTACTGCTCTTAGCTTAGTTTTAGTACTTTTAAAAAGCAATCAATAATGCCCATTTTGTAATAAGCAAAATTTATGAACTGACAAGCAAAATGTAATTATAGTGGGTATTCCATACAAGAAAAAAGAGGTGATCTTAAAGCCATCTCAGCATTCTGTTTGCACTCATTTTCATTCATATAAATGATTAAGTGGTTCTGTGCTGAAACGTTTCTCTCTCAAGGCTTAACATGAGTCTGGAGAAGTTGTTGCCAAAGAGTTCTATAATGAAGTCAGTGACCATTTGGATTAACTTCTCATTGTTACCCACAGACTAAATTTTTTACAATATTATTTTTATGAGTAAGGCCCTAACTCAGCAGCAACTTAGACACCTTTTGTTTTTGTTCTCTGGGGGACATTCTTTGTAAATGTGTAAATTCATAACAAAAGTGAATGCTCCATCAAATGCTTAGGTTGACTTTGCAGTAAATTAAACTGTTTCCCTTGTCCTGCCCTCTGCTGAAAAATGGCTCCTTCTTGAATGAGCCACAAAAAACTACGATAAAGGCCCTGATCCAAAACTCAGGTTTGTGAAAAATCACCTACTGAATTCTGTAGGCTTTGGGTCAAACTATAAAATGGAGATGTTAATTTCCATTTAGAGCTGGGTCAAATATGTTTTTTTCATGCTGTTTAGCAATGTGTTGAAATAATATGAAGTTAAATAAAAATTTTGTCTTTAATAATCAGAAGCTGCCATGGATTTTAGTACAACCGAAGCAGTTCAGGCAGTTCAGATAAGGCCTACCTAGTTGTGAAATTTAAACATTTTAACACACTTTAGCTGCTCTTGGAAATCAGTTTATGAGTCGATTTTTCTACTTCCTTTCTGATCATTTGTCTTCCTGCATCACCAGTTTCAGCTGCACAAACTCTTGCCGAAGGATTCCCCGTACGAGGTATCAAAAAGAAACAAACCAAAAGCCTTCAAGTCTGTGAGTTTTAATGTCTCCATGTATTTAGAGAAACATACATCTAACTGCAGCAGATAGATCATCAGATGGGGTCTCCAGCTGGGTCCAATATGTAATGTTAAACTTGCAATGGACTATTGCTGCAGCAGCAGCTCTGCAACACATCCTGCCAACTCTGCAGTAACAGACAGAGGGCATTTCTTGGGGTGCTGATTGCTTTATATCTGGCATCTAAGAATAGTTTCTGCCAGACCTGGAGTTGTGGAAAATTAAAACTTGCAAGTGTGACACCTAAACTTCCTGGAAAACATGGACCAACTCTGGTAGAGGAGAAAAACCTTCACAGTGGGCTTGTTCAGTAATAAACTGGGAGATGTCTGCACATAAAGCTCTGTGGACCTCTGTGGGACTTTATATGAATAGATCACTCAGCATAAATCTTTTGTCAGGATGGAGGCCTAAGACTTACATTCGGAGAGGATGCAAGAAGATGAAAGGAGAACTCTAAGCCTCGCTCAGATACACTTCTCAGTGCAGCAGAGCAACACAATGACAGCTATTGTGATGCTAGATGCAAATTCCAGCTGCAAACATTACACTGGTTTTCCTGCAGATTTAAAAAAAAGGAACGTTTCAGATACCCGTATTTCATTTGTGGGAAGCAGAATAACGATGCTGTCAGCTACTGAGCAGAAGATAATTTATATACTGTGTGCGAAACTTACTTTTCATTAAATTAGGCCTAGAGGCCTAATGCTTACGTGGATTTAACTTGTGACATTAGCAAGAAGCATATATTGCATAGGCTTATATCAAAGAACAATATAATTTTTTAATTATTACTTTACAACCAAGTAGATTATCTGTAATTGGTACTATTCACTCATTTTAAGTTTATTTAGCTTTTATTTTGAAGAGGAAAAATAAAAGGTTGGAACCAAATCCCGACCCAGTGAGATTTCAGCAGATTTATCCTCAGTTCCTTGATGAAACTTTACTTTGAGATACCTGTATTTAAGGCAGACTGATTGGCAACTTTGCAAACCTTATTTCCATGTCAGAAAAATGACCAACATTTGGAATCCTACTTATTTTAAAACCCCAGGAGCAACGCTTGTGCTTGTTATCTCCTCCTAGTCTCAAGGTCCTCGCAGGGATATGCACCACACTAGGCACGAACATCCCACAGTGAATCTCTGAGGATTTTGAAGGCGTCGCTCTCTCCTGCTGGCATGGGCTTGTGCTAACATGATGTTAAAGCAGAAAGACTTCAGCTCATGAGACTTATCTGAGAACCTCCTGCAACTTCAGCCTCTTTTCAGGCTGTGCAGTTTGTTCGTGTCTGTGCTAGAGGAGAGATAGTAGTAGTAATAATAGTAATGACCACTTTAGAAATGCAAGACAGATCCACAAATAAGCCTTCATGCTAGAAAGTATTCTGTCTGGTGGAAAAGGGAGGGTAAGCAGTGTTTCCAATGAGGCCAATTTCCACTTTTAAAATCTGAATTTCACTCTTTGCGTCTTGCAGCCCATATTTTCTGTTAGAAACCTCTGTTTGGTTCTGTGTTATTGAACTTTTTGACATGATAGCAATTAGAAGACACTTAACTCAGAGAGAGGAAACAGTATGTTATAGAAACCATTTCTTAAAAAAAAGAAAGAAAGAAAGAAAGAGGACAATTTTCAATATTGAAGTGATTAGAACCTGTCATTTCATGTTGTTGTTTGCAAGTTGACATAAATGACAGGACAAAGGAGCATACATGGAAAGAAGATGAAAATTCAGAACAGATGTCAGGAAGCATTTTTCATGCTGAATGTGCACAGTGGCCAACCAGGTAAGGCAAAAGCATTTTCCCATTTAGGAAAATAATTAGATGGCCCATCATGGACAAAATGGCTTTCCAAATTTCCCTTTTCTCTAATTTCCTTACATTCTTATACTCCGACTGCTATTCAGTTTTCTCAAAAGGATGTTTCATCCTCTGGACGTGAGCTTAGCTCTCACAGCAATGGATGAACTATTAACTGCTAAGTGATCAGCTACTTAGCAATGCACACATTTTGAAGTTCAGAGTTTCTGAACATTTTCATCAGCTATAAGACTTGGAGAAAGTCAGAGGGACAGAAAACATGCTGTTATTATCTTATGGAGCCTGATTATTTTAAGTGATAAAGATGCTACACAGAAAATGGATCTGAGACATAACTTGGGGAAAAAAAATTAAATGGACAAATGCACCTCCCCCAAGGTGAATGTGCTTCTGGAATCTTTGCTTTAGTTCAAGCTTTACTTACAAATCTGATACAGGCTCCCTGTGTAATCTTGCTGCCAATCTTTTATACCCTCCTGCTGCCACATCTTTCACGTCCATAGATTAGGACAGTTTTATTTTCTCAGGTGAATACGAATGTGAAGCTGTAATTATTTTGAGCATTGGCATCAGACATCTCTAAGTATCAGTCAGCACTAAGTTAATTTTTTCTGCTTGTGATTCTCATTTTGGTAAAGTGTCGGCCCATTAAAAGTTCATATATTAAACATATTAAGTGTGATGGATAGATAATGCCCACTGAGGACAGTGTTGAGACACAGATCTAGAAACCTGAGGTCTTTGGTTTGCAAAAAAATTTTCCAGGAACTGCACAGTGAGACTATTAAAAGCTGTAACTATTGACTGTGTTTCCAAGCTAATGATTTCCCTCATGTAAAATGTAGAGTTTTCTGCCCCACCCCAAGTCCCCATAGTTCCAGTGTTAAATGGCATCACCAATATTCTCAATTTAAAGCCATTTATCTGAAAAATAAATAAAAGAATTTGATTTTCATATTTGTGGAAATCACCCAGTGAAGTTGCTTCTGGCTTGCTTTTAAAATATGGATTCCAGCATTAGCAATATAAATTAAAAATGTCTTAATTAACAATGACCAATTTAGTAATCTAATTATGAATATTTTAAATAAGTCAACGATGCTGAAATATATAGTAGCTCTGAGAACAATTCTGCACTGTAGATGCTGTACTGAAGAGAATGATCATGTCTAGTTTTCAATAGATATGTCTATTATTTTTCCTTCCTTCCTATAGGTACAACAGGAAAAAGAAAGGACAAGAAGGAAGTCTTTATACTACATACAATCATATTAATTTAAAAATTACTGTTTCCTATCATAAACCTTTTAATTCTTTCACCTTTGCACTACTGAAAATATCAATTTCCTGCCTTACTTTTCAACACTTTTAATCCTTTGCTGTCATACTCAAGGCTATTCTTCACTTTCTTTGCACAGCTTTGACATTATTAGCAGCAACAGATTTGAAAACAGATTTATTATTTTGATTCAAAAAGCAGAAGTCATAGCATGAGCTCAGAATGATGCATTTTTATTTAGATGAATTATTTGTATTCTTTCCTATATGCTTCTTTCTGTGCTGGTTAGTTGACTTTTGGTTGTGTTTTGAAGGTGGGGTTTTTTCAGAAATATGAAACTATGAACTATATGTTAAAAAAATAGAAAAAAAGGGCTCTTGTAAAATGATTTGATCAAGAAGCTGTCTTTTTAAAGGAAAAGACTGGTAAGGTTCATTTAATTTAATATGAATTAAGTTAAATAATTAATTTAATTGAACTCTGCAGTTGACAGAGGCAGAAGCATCACTAATGGGTGAAATATTCCATAGCAGTGGGGGCTGAGTTGACCATTACCAGGGTTTAGGCAGCTTCCTTTTGTACATATACACCTAGGCCACAGAATCTTTCTTCAGAAGCAGTGAAGATGTGCCTAAAATTGATATTTGGCCATGTTGCGTAATGAAATTACCTGAAAATTAATTTACACTTGTTGCCTTCAATCTACAGTTTTTATTTTCTAGGTTAGAAATTTTTAGTGTTTTAAGTTTTCTGATTCAGTTAGGGAGAAGACCTTAAACTAAAATAATATGTTCAAATCTTCCCTCTTGTCCTTACTGTGAATTCACAGTGCTATATATAGTACAACGTAAAAAGTTTCTGCTTAGTGGTCATCTTGGCATGAATATTTTGCAATAAAACAGTCTGACAAGGGTCTGAAAATGTCACAGACCAACTCAATGACTGAAACATATTAGTATTTTACTTAATGCAATATGGCATAAGAAGCACCATGTGCTCCAAGATCCTGCAAAATTAAGGAGCAAATAAAAAACTCTTATCAAACCAAGTACTAAAAATACTTAGTACTATAATTCAACTTGCAGTCAGCAAGCAAACATTTTCAAAACAGTATTTTCAGTAATATTAGGGGAGATGAAATATCCCCTCAATATGCCCGGGTTTACCTTTAAGATACAAAACACGCGGGCAGGTGGACTTGCCCATATAGTTAAGGTTAACCTTCCAGATATCTGTAAAGAAGAGATATTAATTTGCTAAGAATCTGTACTGCAGAAGAAAAGACATTGTGGGGGAGAAGGGGTTTGGATAAAATGAATTTTGTGCTGCATGCAATTACAGGACCAATTGTTGGCTCTATAAGACCTGTCTTAGAACAGATCTTTGACTGCAAATGAGAGCTGAACGAAAATCCAGGCTCCGCCACAGATAATTTCTTGGTGTCACAGGGAATCCAGCATTTCTGTACACGGCTTTTTTTTCCTTCAAGGTTAAATTTGAAAATATGTTTTCAAATTCTGAGAGGAAATGGCTACGCATATACAATGTATTATTGCTAACAAGATCATTATATCGTGTCAATTGGCATAGTTGTGCTCTGGAAAATAGTTCCCATATCATTATTAGCCAGGACTATTCCAAGAGGAAGTTTTAAGTACAATACTACAAAATGGAGCTCTTTTGAGCATATTTTCTTTATGTTTATGTCCCACTGAAGGCAATAACAGGCCCTTTTGAAATATAAAGCATTATTTCCTTTTCAGTTTCCAGGGCTGAAAGCACTAAATAATGACAAAAAATTTAAAAATTATGTGGATCATTCGTCTTTTCTTCCACATGCTTTGTTAATGTATACAGCAATGGAAAATTTTAAGAGATTCTTTTGATGCGATGTTAAGAGCAAATTATCTTAATTCAGTCCAATTTATACATGAGAATAACTGGCTCAAAGCAGTCCTATGATCAATGTGTCTATGACTACCTTAAATGCATTCACTGAGCATTGTGGCTACAGATAATAGCCTTGTAGGTCAAATTGTTATACAGGTTTGGGTTTTTTAAATTGATTTTAAAAGGTCAAAATTTTAAAATTATACTGTTATTTAAATGTAGGGTGAAGGTTTAAGTACAAATCACTCTAAGGTAACTTTTTTTAAGAGCAGGCTAATGCAGTATTATGTTTTATGGTGCAATAAAATTATGTGCTAAAATTATGCTCATAAATGCAGGCAAATGTAAACCAAGCTATTAGTTATGTTTTCTCAGATAAAAGTGATTAGCATAGCTATCAAACTCTTCTCCCATTTGAATAACAGAATTATGTCTGAAATCTAAGGCGTGTTTGCTAAAGCTGAGTCTTAAAAAGAAATGTAAATCCAGCTATCAATGTTGTATTTGAAAGTGAATGCAATGGTCTGCCCATCATTCTGCTAACAACTGAGAGCAGAGGAACATGACCCAAATTGCAGTGAAACACATCAATATGAAATGTGCCTGAAACACTATTTTGGAAGTCATTCTTAGCACTTTATCATAATCTCCTTACTGCTGATCAGACTTATTTAAAAACCATTGTGGTTTGTTTAAACATAAGAGTGATGAAAGAGTCTTTTAGCAACAGTCACTGTGAGACAAAGTTTCATGTATAATTCATGAAGTATGTGGTCATCTACTAGCAAATTAATTTCCATTTGACAGCTATACTTCTGGTAGTGTCCTCTCAGGAAGGCACATGGTATATAATTAAATTCTGAACAGAACAAATTAAATGCTGATTACTTCACAAACAATTTCAAGGCTTGAATATTGTTACCTGTCTTTATAGGATCAAAATAGGATATTCTGACAATGATGAATGAATATATTTTCTCAACCCTGTATCCAATCTTTTTTTTCAAATGCCTAAGGGTTAAAATTTCTACTGGAAAATCCGACTGTGGGAAAAAAAAATCCCAACTAAAAAGCCAGCTCCCACCTCAAACCTGCAAGGAGCTTTCTCTACCTGTGGCTTTCCTGTAATGTTAATGTTGATTGCTCACAGGCAATCAAATTTAGTATTTTAGATACAAACCATTGCCTGGACACATGCACTCTTTCTTTTGCATCTTCTTTGCCTCCCTCCTTTATCCCCTTAAATTTGGTAAATCCAAGTAACTTGATGGATATTTGCTACACTGATGAGAGGAAAGATTACAGATGACTGACCATGAGAATTTCTTATTGTTTGCATTAAAACTAATACAACAAAAGATAAACTACTAAATAAAATGTTACAGAGGTCTTCAGGCAGTCATGGAATGAAGAACACTGCAGAGAAGTCTTGCACATGATCTTGCTGAACAGGAATTTTGTTAAGGTTTCTAGCATGTTCCCCATTCCTGGCAGTGTTCAAGGCCAGGTTGGATGGAGCTCTGAGCAACCTGGTCTAGTGGGAAGTACCCTTACCCATGGCAGGGTGATGGGCCTAGATGATCTTTAAGGTCCCTTCCAACACAAACCCTTTTATGTTTCATACCTGTAATGCAGTGTGAGGTTTAGCTTGTGCTGGCAACTGCACTGCAAATTCTTAAAGGCATATTTGCATATGCTGAAGTCTCTTACTGCCTTCACTCTCCTTTGCCTATCCTACCCACATTAAGTCAGCAGAGATGCACTACCATGCCCTAAAATTCAGCTTTCTAGGTATGGGATTTTTGCCTGTTTTTGAAACACTGGATAAAATGGTAAACTTGTGTTTACAATAGAAGGACATTTTTCTGCATGTTGACACACCACCATTTATCAATCAAATGTATTTCAATTTATGCTATGCCTTGATTATATTTTTCTCCGGAAAGACTGAGGTATAACACACAGAAAAAATGCAGCAAGAGATTCCTGTACAATGTAGTGATAGAAATAGCCTTTCAGTAATGCAGACCAAGAAAATTTATTGAGAAAGAAAATTTGCTTAATTCATAGATAATTTGAAAAGATGACAAGAGTAAACCTAAAAGTATTCAGATGATAAATATGTGCCTAGGCATGGGTGGTGTATACAATGTTATATATTGATGCTTATTAGTACTTCACAAAGATAAGGGTTCACACCATTTTCAGCTGTGTAAGACCCACTGGTCAAGAAGTCTGCACCCTCTCTCCCTTGCCACTCAAAGCAGGAGTGACTGGAGTTGGATCATGGTGGTACAGGTCATACCCAGGCAAGTTTTGAAGGAAGAAGTTTAAAAAAGCTGTTAGTAGATGCTGCCTGCTGTTGGATTTGTTTGGTTTTGTGCCAACGACGAAAGTATCTAAAATTAGCTGAAGTGGAATACTGGATTTGATAGCTCACACGATTCCTCTGGTTTGAATGGTACGAAGAGGAAAATGGTTTTGTATTATCAGTTCTGGAATGTACGGAACACTGTTTTGCACGACATTCTTTCCTCTTCACAGTTGAATCAGTGAGAAGCTGTTTTATGATCTCAAAGGAGAGACAGCGATGAGACAGGGAACAAGAACCAAGTTCTGAAAATGCAAAGAAAGGTACAAAAAGGATATCAGAGCTGGCCAGAAATGACTAAAAAAATAAACTAAGAAATAACTAAGAAATAAACTGAGCTGTAAGCTAAAGAAATAGGGAATCTACAGAAACAGGGAAAATACTAAATCCAAGTTTGACAAGGGTAAAAAATGAGTGAAACTGCTTGAGGGTGAGAACATCAGCACAAAGATGAATGGTGAGCAGCGGTAGCAACTACCACGTCAATACCATACTAAGTTTGGAAAAGTTATATTAGTAAAATCTAAAAGGGAGCACATTCCGTGTGGTAAATCTGAGTTCACACCATATTCAATTTTTTAAGACCCACCGGACAACAGCTATATCTAGGAAATACCATCAGGTGGCCAAAATGTGAGGCATGATGTTACATGTGCTGAAAAAGCTGTCATGCTGCAGTGTCTGTTAAACACAAGCTGAAAGAACAGTATAAACTGCCAGTAAATATAAAGCGAAATGAAAACAAACACTGCAGTGCATGACTTCCTGTGGGATTTGATATTAATCCCCACTTATGAGGAGTAGTCTGTACAACATATTTTCCCTAGGGGACTTGTGAGTTATCCAGCTAATCCTTATTCAAGGCATATGATTCGTATCCGGCAAGAAATCACACAGAATTTTTTCAATTAGCTCCAAATATACAGTATTGATAATAAAGTCTGTGTGATTAGGTTTAAAAAAAAAAAAAAAAAAATCCTTGGAAAACAAGCTTAATGTGCACATTCCATTATGCAGTGATCAGTGCTATAACTCAGGAACTGTGAGTTTAAACATCTGATTATCTTGTTATAAGGTCTGTTTGGACTCAGTTAATCGCCTTTATGTTTTCAGTAATTTCTTATCCTCTTATTACCTACACTTTTTAAATACAAATTACAGATTAATTGTCTTCATCAGTTCTCTAGTTGAGTCCCTAGTGATCATTGTCTGTGCTGGTTTTGAACTCTCCTGCGTTTACCATTTGAACAGAGCTTTTCCAGATTCAGTTTCCTCTGCCTGATATGTTCTTCCCTCCCTGCTGCGAGCATCTGTACCTTCCCCATCCTGTGGAAGAGAAAAATTAAAAAGCTTAGAGCAAGATATTTTGCTGGTTGGCATATAAAAGATACTGGTATAGAATCTTAGGTCACGACTAGATACTTTAATGTGTGTTTGTTCCTTTCCTCTTTGAATAGAACAATGTTTAATGGCAACTAAATCTAACTTAATTCTGATAATATGAATACTGGAACTGTTGAATAGACCTTTCAGAAGAGAGATATTTCAGTTCCCTGTGAGCAAAAAGAAGTGAAGTCCACTCTTTTAAAGACCACAGAGTACATCAGACATATTAGCTGGGGTTCAGTGCTTTCAAAAAAGCCTTGTGAGATGGGAGAATGGCCTGTGTTAGCAATTAGATCCTTTCCTAAGCCTGGATGCACATTTAGGCATTGTACATTTTTAGTTTGTGCAAAAATACCTCATTTACTTTTCATGTTTCAAGACTGACTGGAAGACAAAAATGCCAGATGTTACATATTTGTTACTTCTTGTAGTAACATGCATGTGGTACGTATGCAGCAAATATTCCAAAGACTGAATCTTGGCATGGGACTACTAGCATGCTAAATATAGAAATTACATTGTTCAGACTTTTATTTCAAAAGTTCAAATTTGGTATGTTGCTGCTCATTTAAATACGCACAAGGAGGTGGAAGGGATATAGGATATTTTAAGTTTTCTCAAATTTTCTTTAAGCAATATTTTCTATGCAGCTGGCAGCTCTTTATTTCCACTGAGATGAGAAAATTTGCCAGAAATTCCTTCCTTGCTAGTGAAACATAGACTGAGTTTGTCCATTTATTTAAAATACATGGATTATCAATTTACATTTTTTACTGAACCGTTTTAACACAGTAAGTGTAGATAAGGGTGAATGATTTCAGAAAGGATGAAGAGCTTTGCTTTCTCAGAATCACACAGGACCTTTCATAAATCTCTTGGGACTGTAACAGGGAATTTAACAGTGTATTGCAGTTGTTAGGTGCTGAGAGTTCCAGCCTCAGCTCTGAGAATATCTTATTGGGAGTTTGGGTGACTTGATCTGCATACCTGCTAGTTTGCACAGATGTGCTAAAATTAATACCAGTTTTATGTCTGTGATTTCTTGTGTAGGAGCACAGCTTCTTCTAAATGGGTTTCTGCTGTGCGGGAAAGAGAATATTTTGACTTTGTAGTCTATGATTTTCCCATATTCGTTTAAAATGTGGGCTTGTTCTTTCAATATCTCCTACAAGTGGTAGAATTTTAAATCCTGAAGCCAGCAATTTCCCCAGTTAATTTTGGGAAGATGCCACAGAAGCTATTGAGCCCATAAAATTCACTTTCTAACTGTTCCCATGACTGAACAACTACAATAGCTTTGCTGTTAGAACTGTGTTTGGGCTTCAGCTCAATATTTGCTGAGTCAGAAGGAGAATTTCTATCTGATTGGCCTTTCTGCTGCTTCATACAACAGTCAATTCATAGTGATCCCAGTTTCTTATTGTTCATAACTTCCAACAGAAATGTGCCCAGGCATTGAGATGATCCTGGCTTCCTATTGTTAAATAGGTCAAGTTCTTGCTGTGTAGTAAAATCTGCTTATTTCATGCATCAGAATTTTATTCACTCGGGTAAGATATCAATTCAGTGTTAGGTCTGTAAAATATTCCAAGCCTTTAGCAGTTCTGTAAATATAAAATTCTTAGTTGGCTCAGGAAGCCCATAAATTCAGTAAAGAGCAGGAAAGTCTGTGTGTGTCTTACCAGTTGGGTTACTATTACTTGATGGGTTTGTTCCCTGAGAGCTGGAAACAGAGTGTCATGAAATGATCTTTTTCTCTGTCCAGACACTCAACTCGTAATTACACTTTGTTGCAGAAACATCTCGCTTTCCATAAGTCAACTTTACATGTTTGATGAAGGTAGAAGGACAAGGTGAGGAAGTGGAAAGGCATTTTCTGTCAATTCCAAGTAGTAAACTGCTACTTGGGGTCTTGCTCCAAAACTGGAAACTTTGTTGCAGGTAATTATGCAATGGCATCGGCAATGTCATTTCCTTTTCCAAGTAAATACAGTACTTAGTAAGAAATGCTTCTTGTACGTTATGTGCCGCAGTCTTAGTTCTAAATACTTTTAAAACTCTTAAATCCTTGGATGATTTAACAACTTATACAACGGTTTGGATGTCTAAAAAGAGAACCCATTTGTTCTCCACACACCATCTCTCTAATGAAATAGAAACTAGTAGATGGAAATTCTGAGGACATGAGATTCTTGCCAATACGAGGCTGGACTCATGCTGATGGTTAACTTGCTGAACACCAGGAACACAAGAAGAGCCAAGACTATTTCCTCTCTTTTACTGCATAGTAAAACTCCATCACAAAATTCAAGGAGTACCTTTTGAATACTTAAACTTAGTTTGTGATCAACAGATTATCTTACGTGACCCAAAGGACTTTTCATCCCTGTAGATGCCAGACATACACTGAAAAACAATGGTCTCTGTGACATTGCCGTCCCATATATGAAATTTAAATTACTGAGAAACAAGCATAAAAACTGTCATGTTAATTTTTGTTTTTGGCACTTACCGATTTGACTACTAATGGGTCAGTTTAATGTCTCATGTAACTTCCCAGAACCTGAACTGTACTTAAAAATTAACTCAATTGACGGTTCCCTGAGGAACAGCTATTGTCATAATCTCTCTTTATTCCACCAGTAGAAACTTGAGCTCAGTAAAGTGTTTATTGTGCATGAGCCACATACTAAACTCTTGTATACATGGGGGTTACCTAATGGACCGGATTTCAAGAAACCATACAGTTAGTTGTAAAGCTAAAACCTCTGTACCTCTGCTCCCAGTGTGTACTGAAATCCTTAAGGCTGCAGAAAGCGTTGTCTGTTGGCACAGTTTTGTCAAACTAATGCTGACCACTCAAGTGGAATCCTAACAAATTGAAATCATCTGGATGCACTGACAGAAGCCAAAAAAATGACTTTATATTGCTTTTTCCAACAGAGCAACCAGACCACAACAGTGGACCATGTGGGTGGCCTCACCCACTTACATATATGACACTTCTGGAAGCAAAATGGCTATGAAATCACTGACTTGCCCTACGTATAAAACAGCTCATTTGTCTTGGTGCCTTAACACGCTGTGATGAGCCATCTTTATGGCCAAGGTTCTCAAATTCAAGACAAGGAAAATTTGACAATTGCACAATTACTTTTCTTCATGTGCAGAGCTAAGTACTGGAGAACTTCACTTACCAAGCACTGCTGTATATAGAGAGGTTGATGTGTATCATTCTGAATGACAAACTAGTGTACTTGAACTGTGCTTTCCAGGAAAGACATTTTCACTTGTTCTAGGTACAAGGTATTTGAAGAATTAGGGCAATCAAGTAGACAAACTGAATAAAGCTTGCTTTGCAGCTTTTCAAGCTATAGAAGTATCCCTGTTGCAAAGACAGGAATAAAGCCACAGATCTAATTTTTCATTTGTAGAAAGATTACTGGAAACAGAATTTGTCCTATTGTCTTAATTTAATGCTTACAATCTAAAGAATTAATTAAAGAACACCTGAGAGCCAAGTGAGCATGATTCTGTAGCTGACCAAGAGGTACAAAAATTGCTCTTGGAATTCATTAGGGAGCTGACTTTCCCTGCTCCCTGAGCTATGATGGTTTGGATAAAATAGAAACTAGATCTTGCCAAACAAAAGCTTTTGGTTTCTGAATACATCTAATGGGTAAGAATCAAATAATTCACTGAATTCAGTAACAAAATTCTCATCAGCTTCAACAGGGCGTTGAGCAGAGACAAGGTTTCACTACGAGCAGTTAGTATATCCTTTGAAGAATATATGATGAATAAGAGTATCAATTCATACTCAATTCTTTTAAAGGGCAATCATTCAAGCAGAAAAAAAAAAATTGAGTGCTAAAAGCAGTAGATAAAATTAAAAAGAGTTTCCTTCTTCCTAAGAAATGTTAACTTTCTATTTGTATTACAACAGGAGGGAATGGCTCCAGCGTGGTAAAGCAACCTGAAACCCACTGAACATTCAGGAGTACACAATGAAATCCTGTTTCTTGCTCCTCAGATCATCATAATACAAACTGTCAAATCTATGTGCTATCATTTCTGATCAAATGATCATCTGATGAACATGGATTTTACTAAAGGCTTTGTTAGAGTTTCTAATTATTTTATTTTTTGCATTGTTTGGCCCCTAAGAATGGATGTTTTCATGCATTTGTCCTGCAGCTGCAACACAATGCTTCTATCTATTGGTATTTGCGTGCAAAATGTGCAGCAAGAAATTGATGGATGCCACGTGTGCCCAATAACAGCAAAAAAGGAGGGAAAAAAGTAGGATAAAACAAACTTCTCCACCCTAGTAAGAGGTTTAAATCATAACTGCCTCAGGAGAGAATTGTTTCCTCCTTCAGTAGCAGTCTAAACTCTTGAACACAGCACAGCCAAGACATATCCCCTGAAACAGTGACTGAGCGTTAAACAGTGCTACATCTCTTTTATGAAAAACATTCTCTGAAAAGCTTGCATAAACAAGAAGCCCACATGTTCAGCTAAACTATTTTTTGGCGCTCTCACAGTATTTGTTGACTCATTTGGATTTTTGCATGTGTGTAACTCTTTAACTTCCATGCTCCCTGCACTGTAGGCAAGTGTTGATTTTTCTTTCTCAATCATCCGTCGTTCATGCATTTCCAGAATGAGCCTATACAAAACTTATTGTGTCAGTGGTTGCCATTAAAATTTTAATGCATGATAGCTGTCCTTACAGTATTTTTATAACTTTGTTAAAAGCTAAAATTTACCAGTAATTACTCTATGTCTATATATGGCTAAATATTATAAGTATTAGCAATGATAAAAGTATTTGTTGTGTCAGGGTTAAGATTATGACTAGAGTTAACATTGCAGTCCTTTATACATTTAGAGCAGGAATTAAATTTCCAAAATGCATCCCCTCCCAAAACCCCAGACAGTGTTTGCCAGATGTCAACAACAGCAGCAGACAAGGTTTCAGGAAACCTAGAGCCTGTTCTCAGAAGTGTTGGTCTAATGCACAGCTTCATCCAGCTCCTTCTCTTGCTTTTGGTAGCCTTGCTATCTTTTGCTTTCTTTGCCATGTCAGTGACATTTTTTCAGTGTGGAGTTTGTTTACAGAATGTGTTCAGACACTATTTATTGCAGCTGGGTCCCAACCTCCATTTGGGCCTCTAAGCTCTACCCTTTCATCTTTGTTCCTCCAATGCCTCTGTGCATGTATGTATAGAACAGTAGAGGCAAGACTGTTGCCTCTCCATCCTTTTTTTTTTTGTTTGTTTTTTACCATAGTGTTTTCATCAAATCTCAATTAAGCTGTGCTTTTAGGAAGTCATTATTTGTCTTTCTTATTTTTTTTTTTTGATACCTAACTTGAGATATGGTACTTCCATCTGCTGAAGAATGCACAATTGCAAATGATTGAGTGATATATAGCACTAAATAGTCTAAATCGGGTACTTTGAACCTCATATCTAGAACTGGAGTAGGTACCTTTAATCTTTGTTTCCCACCTTTAAGAGCTGATAATATTCCTTCAAATCATGGAGGTGTATTTATGCGAAATACTGGCATACTGTTATAATAAATTTCTCCTAAAATTCCATAGAGCAATTAATACATTTTTTTCAAAACACAGCTTGGACAATACACTGTGTAGTCAGAGGCAGTGCATTGAACAACAAGGAGAAAAGAAATTTGGCTGTACAAATAAACCTTTCCATCTTTTGATATAGGATCTTGCAGAAAATTGCCAAGTAGAGTTGTAAGTAAAAGATTGAATTAAGTTTATGCAGGCAACTTTCATTCTGTGATTTATAGCTTTCAGGCCTTCAATCTTGACCCCTAGTAATATTCTTCTAGCACAGTTATTTAGAACACAAATCTCAAACAATATGAAATTCTCTGCTTCTGATCATTATGTTCAGAAAGCAGTTAAACATTTGTGTTCCTGAAGAAAGAGGCCAAGTATATTTGCAATATTTTAGATCATGTGTTTTTAAATATTTCTGTTTCTGCTGCTATTTTAGTGCTCAGTTTTTCAGGAGTGTGTGTATACAAGTAGAACAGAATGTCAGAGCCTGAAGTGGCAATTCCAAGTAATAATAGCTTTTTCAACTGCACTGTTGTTGATACATCTGAACGCCTGTCCAAGTCTCTGTGGATTCCGTGACGCCTTAGGCAATCTTGTATCTCAAATGCACCAATCTGCCACACGTGCAGACAAAGCGTTTGAGTACCTGCTCTAAACATCTCTTAGGCTGCCAGTTCATGATCCAGTGCCACACACTGCTGTGAGGCTTGTCACGTTGAGAGTGAGAAGAGCTCAGAGCTAAACATCCCGCACCTCACGGGCAGTAAATGCTACAGAAGGAGTGGCCTGGCTTTGTGTCTGGGTGTCCCAGTCACACGGTCCTACAGAGGAGGAGATGGTCTTCCCACCTCTTCTCCCTGTTTCCAGGCCAAACAGTGGTCCTGGGTTCATGCCAGCAGTGGTCAGCAGAGAAAAGTTCCATTTTGATGGCCTGTCAGTCCTAAATGTGTTCAAACAGGATGTTTATTGACATTAAGGTAAATGAGATGACGAATATGAAAGTTCTGTGCAACATGAAATTGATATAAATTAGTTATGAATACATTTACTCAAAGTTCTGAAAGAGCTTTCAGCAGGCAGGCAGCAGAGCTGTTTGAAAATTATGGGAGAGGTTTTGTGAGAGAGAACAACTTTTATCAAAAGTATTTTGTTCTCTTGTTGCATTTAAAACCCATAATTTATAGTCATTCTTTGGCTTGGTTTGCGTTATTTTATATAACCAGCTCACTGATATTCTTTTTTTTTTAATACATATAAATGTCTGTGTGAGAAATATGAAGAATGTGAATCATGTATGGCTGTCACTATAGTCCAGAGTGACTTGTCATTTGTGTACAGGTATGTTTTGACATCCTGCATAAAGAAATCAGAAACAAGTATTTGGCAGATTTTCTATACAAGCTAATATCTTGCTGGTTCCTGCTTTTTTGGCCAGCCTAAAGACTTTTTAGGTGTAGGAATACATACCTAGAACTGATTTTAAAATAATTCTCCAGTTGTTCAACTTGAAAATAGAAATAGCACAGTTTTGTTGAGTTGTTACTTGAGAAAGCTTTTCCTTTGCTGTCACACACCAAAGCAAACATTTTTCATAGGGTTTTGAAAGAACACTACAAATAGATATTCTAGCACTGATCCACATTTCATGCTGGTGACTTCGTATCAGTTAGTTGTAACTAATGTCACTAGAGCTATTTCCAACTGATTTACACTGACAGAAAAACAGAAGCAATGGAGTTATAACCAATACCTATGAAAATGAATTCTGTTCTACTCTATCTAATAAAGTGATATTAGATTTAGGTTTCAAAATTAAAGTCCTGTGCCTGCAAGCTCTTCTTTCCCCTTTTTTTCTCACCTCTCCAGCAGCTCCTCAGAACAAGGACTGAATCCTAAGTGTCCATATGTGTTCTTGAAATGTCCAACACAGCTACCAAGAATGGGTCAATGCCTCTTTTGATTCTTTCAACAGAGTGCCCTAGGGATGCAACTTTTTATTAGCTACAGACAGCTTTCTTAAAAACTTTGATTAAAATATGACTAAAGAGGTATACTGGCAATTTTGC
The DNA here is from genome assembly GCA_013398055.1 of Ifrita kowaldi. Classification (NCBI taxonomy): domain Eukaryota; kingdom Metazoa; phylum Chordata; class Aves; order Passeriformes; family Cinclosomatidae; genus Ifrita; species Ifrita kowaldi. The sequence continues at coordinate 384,694 of VZRS01001717.1, read as the reverse complement.
TTTTGTTTCTATTTAACCAGATTAAAAAAAAAAAAAGGAAGGGAAAAAAATGTTCTGCTGAATTGCATGACTTCATGGACCATATTTCACGTTCCTCATTGAAATGTGGTTAAAATAATCTTGTTCTTAACCGGTTCCAAACCTTCAAACAGCAATGTGTTTGGCTTTTTTTTTTTTTTTTTTTTTTTTCCNTTTTTTTTTTTTTTTCATGTGTCAGCTTAAAAGATGGGTTTCTTTTTTTTCTTGGTCTGTACTTATCAAATACTTACATATACAAAACATTCATTAATTAATATGAGCACTGTAATTCATATAAAACAATTATAGCATTTAGAGTTTTCTGAAAAGCTACTATTGCTGCCTTAGCCCTTTTAAAATATATACTCCCCAAAGGACAAAATATGATCTATTAATATGTATGCATTATTACTTTTTTTGTAACTCTGACTGCTGATGTCTCTGAATATGGAAGCATTTAGAGGTTATAGACGGTCCGTTAGTCGACTTGCAATTCTAAGTGCAATATTTTCTAAAACCTAAAAAGCATTATTAATTACCCTCTGTCTGTATTAGAGAGTATAATATATTTTCTTCTGGAGATTTCACATTTCCTGTGATCCTACAACAGCAATACTTGAACTTGTTAGGTTATTTAGAATAATTGGCAACACACGGATAAAAATTTCTGTTTGACTGCTAATTGCACAAATTAATAAAAATAATTCATCTTACATCACTCTAGCCTTTAAGCAGCTTTCTTACTTTTTTAGGATCCAGTAATTCTGAGATTATGCATTCCCAGCAGAAGGAGTTTACCTTCTTGCAACTGAAGGGTAGAATATTTATGTGCAAAGGTTTGTAAAAGGAAAAATTGAGCTGATTCAATAACGTATACATTCCTCCCAAACTAGAACGAGGTATTTTTAATTTATTTTATATTTTCTACTTTATTCAAAAGTATCTTGTGTCCTCGCTGCTTAATTGGCTTGATAAAAAACGTTTGTTACGCAGGTCTGGAACTGCAGGGAAGTGATTGGCTCCTTTTAAATGTATTAAGTGTAGTCAGTTTGCTTTTTATAAATGAAATAAAAGAACTACTTAAAAAATTTTCAATTCTTCTCCATGATCAGTCTATTGTCACATGCATTTGGCATTCATTATATGTTAGCCCCAGGCGCCTCCAGTCTTGTACTCAGGCCAGCAGTAATTTGGTTTATAGAGATCATATGGCAGGGAAACAGACCTTGAAAGACAGAACTCTAAGAAGCATATTTGATGAATTTCCTATGATTTGAGTCTGGGTTTATTCTTTCCTGTTGTGGAGCAGACACCCTACAGCACACGCGCTGAGGCCCGATGCGCCTGAGCAAGGGGCCAATTAAATGACAATATGCGCACTGTTTTTTTGCACATCTCGGGTTGCATTTCCTATCAGAGAAAGGGAAGGGATGATGGGAGGGGGAGGAGAGGAAGAAAAAAAGGGGGGCCTTGTAAAGGATCCAAATATGGGCAGGAAACCACACAGAGTGAAGGTTGCCTTTGTCATTAACAATTAATGTAACCACGAATGCTGGAAAAAAAATATGCTGCGGCTGCGAGCAGCAGTGGCACAGCCAGTGCAGCACGTCTCCCGTCTGCCCTCCTTCCCAGCAAGCCTGGCATCCCGGTGCAGCCAACTCCAAGGCCTCTGCTGCTCTGGCAGATCAACCAGCACCTATTTAACTCTCATACCCAGACAGATCCCAGTCATTCTCCGAGTGTGCCTAACAGGTAGTGGAAGTAGCAGAAATGGATCTCAGAAATTTCCGTAGTCAAATGGTTTTTTTTGCCATCAGCTCTTACCCTCTTGATCTGCGTACTAGAGATTTTATAGGCTGACCTAGTGGTCTTGGATGACATGGGAGGTGTTTTCATATAGGCCACGGAATGCCAAGTTAGGCCTGAGCTAAGTGGTGAGGCTGGGTTTTGATACACTTATATTCCACACCACCCTGGTCACTGGCATTGATGGGAAGCCGTAGGTAGGAAGCTATTAACCACCATGAGTGAACAGATATGAATGTAGACCTAAACAGGCAGTTATACTTCCTCCTTGGGTGCTTGGGCACAACCTTTACACCTAAACAGCACAAACACATGCACATGTGCGTTCATGTAGGGCAAATATCGCTCTGGGTTTTATTTCATTTAAAGGTCTTAATTTCTTTGATGATGTCCAGAGATTGTCCATGTCCCTTTGGGGTTTGGTTTTTTTTGATTGATTTTAATTCCTTTTCCCCTCCTCACTTCTCCTTTCCTCTCTCTTTCTCTTCTCTTCCCCCACCCCCCAACTTTTTCTAGTAGTTTATAAATGCCACTTTTCATTAACGTGACCAAAATGTCATCAAGTAGTTTAATGCTCTTTAATGTCCTTGTATCGTTTACGTTTTTTGAACAGTGTGGAAATGAATCCCATCTGTGGATTTGCTAACATCAAAAAAGTTTGACAGGCTATTTAGACGTGCTACTTCACGTTGCATTAGCATGTACAATGTCAGAGAGGCGGGAGCCAGAGTGAGGCCATACCACGCCACCTCACTCTTGACCCCTCCTATAACTGCTCTGAAAGTGGCAGATCACTTACCTCAGAAAATGAAAGTCAATTGTGAAGTATCTCGGCCTGGACAGGAGCCCAGAGGCCCCAGGAAAAGTGTGAAGCCTAAATAAAAAGAGGCAAAAATCTTTCTGTAAGAAAAAAACCAAGAAAACAAAATCAAACCCATCCTCTCTTCCTTGCTGGGGCCAAGAGATCCGTATATCATCAGTTGGGCAAGTGTACGTCTGATGTTTCATTTTTCACTTGTAATGGGATTTTTTTGTTTTTCTTATGGGTGTTTAAATGCTTCCAAAGTCATCTGGTTACGTTTTTCAGGCTACTTTTTTTTTTATTTGTTTCTTCTTGCATATTGGCCAACCAAAGAAATATTGTTTCTGAAAAAGGTGATGCTGAGCCATCTTGTGAAGGCTGTCCTCACCCTTGAAAGGACTTATCGTGTTCTTTTTTCAGGATTGAGAATTTTTGAGGTGATTATCGAAGTACCCCCTCTGCAATACTCTCTGCAAGTTAGTATATATCAGAAAAGTATAATTTCTTATTTTTTTAACCTTTATTGCTGCAAATGTCTCATAAACAAGGCTCATGGATTTAAATAACTGTTTAATACGTGATGGGTGCATTTTAAATTTCTTTGGCTTTTTGCCACGAGAGTGACATGCCCCCCCCTCGCTTTTAAGGCATTACTGTAAAAAGAGATGTGGCTTTTTATTTCAGGAAAACAAAAGCTTCTGTTCTTCCTGAGACACAGGGAACAGCAGAGTGCATTTTAACTGTTAATCATTATGGATAAATGGATAATAATTTCCACCTCTGAGTGCACTAGGATTTACTTGCCAGTTTTTTTAACCCTCCCCCATACTGCATTTTCATATGCAAATATAATTTAATTTTAAGTAAGAATGTAAATAAATAAACCTTGTATAGTGGCACCAAGTTTTCAAAGCCAAGGTAATCTTTTGTAAGCATGAAATAAAAATGCCTTTAAGGCAATTATTATAAGTGCACAAGTTCTTTAGTCTTTAGCAGTCAGGTTCGTGTGAGATAACACACAATTGTGCTGTTAGTTGTGTCGCACTGAAAGAGTGAAACACAAAGTAGGGAAACAATAAACAATGCACCTTATTTTACTCTTTGAATTGGTAGGGTTGTGATAATTTCACTAAAGGCAGAATGAAACTGGTACATTTCATGCCCTGATAGAAGCACTCTTTACACAGAATCAGGATCCAAACACCACGGAGGAGACAATCAGGTTACATTTATATTCATTTAGCAAACACATGCATTTGACATTCCATTCTAATTCTTCGATCCCGTGGTTCTTATGCTAAACGTGGATAAGCGGGATGGACTCTTTTAGATTTGTCAAATGAATTTCAGGCAAAAGAAGCTCATAGGTTTTCCTTATGCATTTTATAGGAGACATGGAAACAACACTGAAGTTTATTTTGGAAGCATTTACCAAGTAGGAAAATCCAGTCTTTTCACCCACGATGGCTCACATTCTCTCACTGTTCTGACGTCTGAAACAAAGCTTTGAGTCTGTTCAATGCAGGAAGAATAAACCAAGCCGTCACAAAGCTCTGGTTCTAGAAGAAAGCTGTGAGGCTTCACTGAAAATGCAGTAAACTTATTATGGGCCTGCTGCTAGAATGAGAATTTATGTTTTTTAAAAGCACACACACAAAACTCGTGTAAAGAGAGCAGAGAGAGTCCTCTGAAAAACTGCTGCAACCATGAAGAAATCTCAAAAATTACCACTGGGCCAAAAATTTATCAAAGCTTCAATGTAAGAGAAGCTGTCATCAATCAGATTTAGATGTTCATGCCTTTCTGAATGAGCTTTGGGGACTTTTGGAGTAATTAAGTTGGTAGCTGGAGCTGAGTGGGGCCCTGAATGCAGGTCCTACAAGAGCACGCTGCTTACTTCAGGCTATTTCTGCTATCACACTGGGCCTTGCTTTCTGTTGTTAATTACACCCCAGCCAGTGGATATGAAATTATAGCCCCTTGAATACTGGGGAGTGAGGAGTGTGTGTGCAGCCATTAATATTCACTAAAAGTAAGATCAGAAAGGGGCCTTAACGATGTCCTTTGCTACGGGCTAGAGGACAGGTCCAGCCTCAGCTGGGTTGATTATACTTTGGGCAGCAAGTTTGCAGAAGTGACATGCAAGTTTTCAGGCCACAGTAACAGTGAAAAGAAAAGCTGAGATGATCACAGGTAGACAAATATAAAAATTTTCTGTCTATAAACTTAAAATTAAACGGGAATACACTGGTCATAACGTAGATAAAGACAAGCCATTTGTAAGGAATAAACTATGTAACAAACCCAGGAGAGAGAACATTTGATTGCATATCTCCTTAAATATGTAAAATCAAATTGCAATTGCCAACAATTACCAGCTATCTAGACTATCTGAAGAAAAAAAACAAACAGAAAAACTTCTACCAGACTTGAAAAAAATTCCTTTAACCCTCATGCAAAACTTTGATGGAAATGAAGAAAAATAGTAATGTTTGTAGCATTTTTAGATGATAACTTGAATTTCTGTGATGAATGGGCTTGCTGACAGTTGAATGTTATAGAGAAAAAAAAATTTACAACTGAAAACATTTTTCTCATTTGAAAGTTCCTATTAGAAGTATTCAATAGGATGGTTATTTATTGAAAAGCATTCATTTTTAAACAGAATATTTGTTTAATCAAAAGCTTCTCATTAGATTCCATAGAACACTTGATTTTAAGCTCAGCTATATTCTATCAAAAATGAAAATGTGAAAAATGGAAACTCTTCTTAAGCTGCTGACAGTAGTTTGGAATGTAACACAAACTAGAGTCACTTCAGAATAGTTTGTAGAGGCAAATTCATCTGCACTAGCTGTTATGGAAGAAGGTTCAGCAGCACTTTGCCTGTACCTCTGATATATTGCAAATTTTGAGACTTCTGTGGAAGTCACATAGGGACAGAAAAATAACTTTAAGACCAGTTTTAATGTTCTCTCCAAACAATATCGGAGATAGTGGGAGGAAGAGGCAGGAAAATGGACATGGTGCCTTCTCTATAGGTTTTGTTTCTGAGAATACAAACTAACATCCTTGTATCAACCAATGGGGTTTTAGGTGGTTTTTGCTGCTGCAGGGTACAGTTCGTATACCTAAAGTGAGTATTTTAAAGGAATATTTAATTGAACATAAAGTGAAACACACTTATCCAAAGTGTGAAATCTGTAACAGGTATCTTGTTACAGAAAGCTGCTGAGGAAAAATAATTATATTTATTGTTTTCACTGCACAATAGTGAATGTTTTTTGATAGGTCTACAACAGTCATCTCCATTTTCCACTTGCTTCTCTCTCTTCTCTTCTCTTCTCTTCTCTTCTCTTCTCTTCTCTTCTCTTCTCTTCTCTTCTCTTCTCTTCTCTTCTCTTCTCTTCTCTTCTCTTCTCTATTCTCTTTTCTCTTTTCTTCGTAGAAGAACAGGACAGGGAGGGCTTAGAGGGTGTAAAAAAGAGATGTTTTTGTAATTGCTGAGCAGGGCTTACACAGAGCCAAGGCCTTTCCTGCTTTTTTACTGCCACACCGGTGAGGAATTTAGGGTACATGGCAGGGTGGGAGGAGCCACAGCTGGGACATGTGATTCAAACTGACCAAAGGGATATTCCAGACCACATGAGATCATGCTCAATATATAAAGTGGGGGGAAGAAGGAGAGATGGGGGATGTTTGGAGTAATGGCATTTGTCTTCCCAAGTCAGCGCTACCCTGATGGGGCCCTGCCTTCTGGAGATGCCTGCCTGCCCAGGGGAAATTAGGAATAATCCCTTGTTTTACTTTGCTTGTGTGAGCATCTTTTGCTTTCCCTATTAGGCTGTCTTTTCCTCAACCCATGGGTTTTGCAGCTTTTTCCCTTCCGATTTGTCCCTGGTGTCACTGGTGGGGGAGTGAGCGAGTGGCTGGGAGGGCCTTGGTTGATAGCTGGAGTTAAACCGCAGCAAGGTCTCACAACATCAAGTTATCATAACTCCTTAGACTCTTAGATGATCCTGAACACTTTAATACCAAGGCTTTTAACACTTCTGACTGGACAAAAAGGTGTTGGAACTCAGCTGAAATTGCTGGAAAACTTATTGAAGAGGCATCTTTCAGCCCAGCTGGTAAAATACCTTTCTGATGAAAATATAAACCCTCTGACATTTTAGCAAGATGTAGTACTTTTTAAGAACTGCAACAGTATCTTAAGGGGAATTGGATTCATATTGAAAGGTATGGTTGAAGACTTAAAATGAATTGGTTCTTATTTTGATTTACACACTCTAATAAAGCTGTCAGCATTTTGGCTTCCCTTTTTAGAAAAACTTTAAGGATCCCTGTGAACTGGTTTGAATTCATTTTGGATTGGAGATTCTCTCTCAATCCCAGCAGGGGTAGTAGTCTGTGATTCATAACATGAAACAAATTGGAGTCTCCTATTCCTATTTGGACTTGTCAGTTTACCTGAATAGTTTTCTTTCTTGTAAAGTGCCATAAAAAGTCACTTGATTTACTGAATTCCTGACAGGATTCCATGGTTAGTATTAGATTTCCTCTCTAAAACACAACTGAAGTTGTAAAATTGGCTAAAGAAGAAGTTGGTTATTGTGAACAGAAATGCCTAACGCATGACGAGAGAATCAGGAAATACACCACTGAAGCATTTGATCTGAACTGTACTTTAGGTAAGAGGGAGTGTGCCTTTTCTGTCATGTCTGCTTGGGACCCACTGGCTATTCACCTTGAAATCCATGCCAAAAATCCCAACGACTTCAACAAGAACCAGGCTGGCCCATATTTTATAAAAGAAGCTAAAATGCTTAGCAGAAAGTTGGCTGAATTCTCTATGCTTTAGTAAGGTAAAATTTCCACTAATGAAGTGGTCATTCTTCCTGAAGGTCGATAAATCCAAACATTGCAAATCTCTGCACTTCCAATGTCTGAAGTTTCTGTTTGTCTTCACCCTCATTTGTGGCTGTTTCCAATGGGTGGGAGGATCTCAGAGATGCAGTGATTTACTTCATTTTAGACAGAGCATTTCTCTTTGCCTTAGAACTGTGACTATACAATATGACAGCATTTCAGTAGCCTTTCTTCTTCCCGTGGTTTCTTTTTTTAAGACATTAAAAAGGAAGAGAACATGCATCCTTGTATTACAGAAATAATTACAGCTGCATCAGTGAAACTGTAATTTTACTAGCCTTGTGCAACCAGAATGTTAACACTACTCTAAAAATGTGCAGATATCTACATCCCTGTCTGAGTTTAACTGCTTGGAAAACTTTGGAATAAATATGAGGGCTCTCCCACCCCTCCAATAGCATGATGTGAGAGCTGCTACAGTACTAGTTTTGTTTCAATACAAGACCTGCACTGTAAACCTTTGGTGGCTGAAAGGTAAATTACATTCATGCAAAACAAAACTGATGAACTACTGAAAGCTGTAGCTGCCGAAGTAAATTCCTGTGTGCTAAATTTATGGGAACTATGCACTGTGTACACCACAGTACATTCACTTGCAGATTCAACTTTCAAATGACTTCCATTACCACAATAAGTAGCAATATTGTGAGAACAAGGTCCACCAGTGATGAGTATAAAGCCATAATTTTGTTGTTGGAAATATATACTAATCAGCATATATTAAATCTTGTGTGGATCAAGGAACACTGCTTGTATATTTATTTTCATTTACTATTCGTTACTGACTTAGAAGTAATAGCGGGGCCTGAAGGCTCAGTTTAAGAGGTACCTTACTGTAGTAACACTGTTAACAGATTTCATCTTGCAGTTTAGAGCCTCCAGTGCCAAGATTTCCTCCTAGACTCTGGGTTTGTCCTTTACAAATGTACTTGTTTCCTCCACAGCAGCATCTCCTGTTTATATTCTATATGATGCTGCCTTAATACAGTGACCAGCTACTGAGGAAGATTGAAAAAAAGGATCCTAAAGAATGGGTAATGTCTGTCTGTCTTTACATTCTAGAAAATTTTGGTGTTTGGATTGCAGACCAGGAAGATGGTAGTACTGTTTTCTGGAGGTTTTTGCTGAATTTTGGATCACAGCCTCACCTAAAATTTTTCAGTGTGGTGCTAAATGTGCTTCTTGTACTTCTCACATTGAATAATAGAAAAGACAGCAATTATTAGTCTTTCAGTCCATCAGATCCATTTAATACAGTTTTCTCACATTACATTTTTTTATTTCGTATTCTAAAACCAGTGAGTCCTTAAGAGCTTGCACACATACTAATAGTTGAGATATAATTGTTTAAGTGCAGATACTTCAGACATGACACTCTGCACACTTGACTGGAAAAATATAGCTTACTGAACAGACAAGACAAACTTAAATTTGAATCTAACCCCTGTTACACAGAAGAAAGGTCTCCTTACCAATGGACACCCATTAAGTGAACACAATCGTGGTTAGTAGCACTGTCAGCCCACAAAAACAAAAAGGATTTTTATTTTGATTATTTTTAAAGTTTAATGACAAATCCTTTCCCTTCTTCACATTAAAAAATAAAGGCTGTGCTGGAATCCCATTAAGGGACTGCTTTAGAGCCTGGTTCTCTGAGGCACTTACATTGTTTAAATTTTAATTTCTAGTCTGAAAATTTTATTTAAAACAGTACTTACAAACAAAAAAAAAGTTTCTCATAGTCTATGGCTTCTACTCTTGCAAACTCTTCTAAGCTTTTACCTGTCCCAGTGTATTCTTTGCCAACTCCCAAAGGCATGTTTTCCCTTCCTCTGGCCTCCCCTAGTCAGTGCTGCAGTGCTGTGGGAAAGCACTCTGCTTAATGCCTTCCCATGGTATTTTGACAAGGGATAGAATATATGAAAAGACAGAAGACTACATTCACCTTTGGTGTAATGACATGGAAGGCAATTCAAATGGCAGTCAATGAGGCAACAGCACAGATAAATTCATTTCATGCAACATACGGGTCTAGGAAATTTCTGACATGGATATAATGTTGGGAGAAGGGACTATAAGCAATATTTTATTCTGTGAGTATTTATTATTATTCTCTCTTGTGCTGTGAAGTGTTATTTTCTTCATAATTATTTGTAGAGTAACTCTTTGTTCTGTGATTTATCCATTGCAATTATCTGGCCTGTGCAAATCAATATTTAAGCTGTTTTGAGTAAAGAAATGGGTCAGGTGTTACAATTCTCTTTCCTAACCAGATGCAAAAAAATTAAGATGTGTTACATATCTGGAGCAGTGTCCAGAGGAACTCTGTACTAGGTTTCAGCGTCTTGTGGTTACTGTCCTGTCTCTCATTTTGCAATAGAAACGCTGTAAGCAGATCTCTGTAACCAGACATTTCTTTTGCTCTCTGCTCGCACACCTCTTGCTTATTCCTACTGCCCAGTGGGGTGCTGATACTGAGAGAAATAGATCAAATAGTTTAAAAATCTTCAGAATGAAACATGAACCTGCATGTTTCCCTCTGATCTTACTCGGGAGATTCTTTAAGTTTAGGATTTTTAAAATTACCTTACTTAAAAATAAACACTGTAATTTCTCTGAAAGGTCTTGCTAATTACTTTTTGTTTTGGTTTGGTTTTTTGTTTTTGTTTGTTTATTTGTTTGTTTGTTTGAATGTCCTCTAGAGTTTTGATATATTTATATGATTTTCTCTTCTTGTATACAGAAGAAATTCTTTTCTGTGAAGGTGGTGAGATACTGGAAGAAGTTTCCCAGGGAAGTTGTGGACACCTCATCCTTGGGAATGTTCAAGGCCAGGTTGGATGGGGCTCTGAGCAGCTTGGTCTAGTGAAAGGTGCCCCTGCCCATGGCAGGGGGTTTGGAACTGGATGATCATTAAGGTCCCTTCCAACACAAACCATTCCATGATTCTCTCATTTTTGCAGGGAATTTTTAGAGAACCTGCAGTAAAAGAGATAGATTCCTGTCCAACAGATACCCATAAGGATAACTAACACTTGAGAAAAAAGCCAAAAACCAAACCACCAACACAAAAAAATAATGCCTGTTTTAGAAACATCACGTTAGCTTTGAAGACTGCAGATAGTTTTTCCGCATATCTGTTATTCTATTCTGTGACTTTGCTGAATACAGCTGGGATAAGAGTTGTTAGTGTATTGGTCTTGCTCTACAAGTTTAATGCAGTCTACATAGACTACATTTGTGTAATGCTTAGAAAATGGATTATATTCCACAGGCACTGTGCTGTTCAGAAACAAGGCTGTAAGAAATACTGAAGTCATACAGTTATATAAATGTCAACAAGAGGGAAAATTTCCAAATTAATACAGATATTCCCAGAGAAACCTGTTTGTCATTTCTCTGTCATGTTTTGAGGTCTGTTTGGTGGCTCAGCACAAACATGCCACTGTCACGGAATGCTCAGAAGTTGTAATGCAGGGATATAATTCATTGTATTTATTCAAGGATCCCTGAGTGGGCCAACAACAGGTATGTCCTCAAGATGGACATTTGAAAGGTGAGTAGGATCAGTGGAAGACTGAGTGGAATCACTCAGTGAGTAGGATCAGTGGAATTGTCTGACAATAGCTTGAGCACGCAGGCAAGGCACTGCTTTCATCCTGTTCATTGACACATTATGACACCAAGTATCTATCCCTTGGTAATATTTTCATCACTTCCTCTCTGTAATGAAACACTTCCAAATTAATGGAATTATTTTGAAATTAGCCATGTATTGTTTCTGCTCTAAATCAAAACGTGGCTACGATATAGCTCCAAACCCATGAAATCTAGGGGTGAACTGAAGATGCTCATAAAAAAAAGATTGACACAAATCTTTACCTTGAAAAATTACTTGGAAGCAGTGATGTGCCTTTACAGGATTCTTCACACTCTTCTTCTGTCCTGGCATAAATGACAGCATCATCAATAATTCCCTAATCACCTCAGTAGTTAGAATATCCCACCTGCCTCCTCCTGAAACAAGTGTGGTGCTTGGGGTTTAAATAGAATGCAAGAGACATTTGTCCTCCTACCTTCTCCTTTCTTAACTTTCTAGAAGAAAGGGCCAGCAGAGGAAGCTGTTGAGGGTTAAGGGCCTTGTGCTGCTCTGAACAATTCAAACAGCCTAGATTTCCCCAATGACTTTCCCATACAGGATAATATATTTCGTCTCCCAGTATTTCTACTTTCAAAGATGGGCATATCACGAAAGTTGTATGGATTTTACTCTGTAATAATCTCTCAAAAATAATCATGATAGGTTTAGCTGTTTTTAAAAAACACTATGTTTGTGTGATGAGGTACAGTTCAACTATTCACTGATTTCTGGCAAGACATACCATGAGTTAATATGCCATCCATACTGAGGTGAAAGACATTGATAACTAAGAAACTGTGCTAATGTACAGCCACTAATACAAAACATCTATTTGAAATTAATAGAAATGCAAACAGATATAATATTATATCCTGTTGATATCTTAGGACTACACTGTTGTATATTTTCAGCACATACATTTCCTGAAAAAAAAATTTGTGGTACTCTGCTCTCCACTGACCTGTATCCTTTACTTCTGCTCACTCTAATTGGCCCTTACAGGTCTGGGCCCTTAAAACTGGCACAAAAAATGAATTAATGTGATGTGTTTTAAGCTTCTGGTCTTATGGTTTAATTACAAGAATAAATTAATTTTGAATATTTTTATATACTTAAAAACCCCTCTTACTTCAAGAACCAAAAAGGGGTGATCATTCCATTCTCATTACATCCCCAAAATTGCCATGAGAAATAAAATAATTAATATCTGTGCTTATTCTTTATCATTAGTCTTTGTCCTAAGAATGGATTAATGAGAATATTCAATGAAAGTCAGAACATCCTGGCATTCAGTTCTGTGAAAACTCATCCTAGTGTCAAAGACTGTAATGAGGACTGAAAGAAGCACACAATTAATTCACAGCAACCTTAAGATTGTAGTGAGAAAATGGTACATCATTCCAGACTGATGACCAAGATCAGCATACGAGAAAATGAAGAATGAATGTGAGAAGACTGGAGCAAGAGTGTTTTAAGTCTGGGTTATAAAGCCTTTGTTTGATGGTGTATCATTTAAAAATCCACATTAGTTTTTCCTGACTGCAGTTTTCACTCCATTCACTTTATTTTCACCTCTCCTTCCCAGATGTCCTTTCAGAACTAAGCAATTATGTAGCAAACTGATTTTCTTCACCTCTCCCGTGTAAGAGGCTGTAAAGAAACAAAAGAAGATGAAACTTTCTGTATTTCACAGGGAAGGCTCAGAAATAAAGCCTCTATTAAACCAAATGACTTTTGAAGAAATTTCCTTGATATTTATGGTTTTGAAACAAACATAATCAACTTTTGGGCCCGAATATATATTTTTAGGTAGTCTTTGCTGCAGTGATTAAACTATATTTTACTGTTAGTGCCGTGGTGGTGTTTGGTCAAAGGTTGGACTCCATGATGTGGGAGGTCTTTTCCAACCTTAGGGATTCTGTTAGGGGTGCTCATTTTCGGAGCTATTCACAGCCACAAGGAGGAAGAGACACTGATTAGTTCAATGGTTTCCCAAGGCCTTGTGTTGTCTGGGTTGTGGGTGTTATTTCTGATCATTGTCCTCACAGCGGTGTGAGTGTTGCTGGCTTTGAGTGACAGGTACTGATATAAAATAATATATAGTAGCAAGAAATTAAATGAGCACATCTCCTTGAAAAATGTTTAAAAATGGGTGCTTTGCTTTTGATTAATAATTAACATTGCTTAGTTTCTCTAGGCCTAAAGGAATTATTGCAGCGGCACGCCTGTGCCATTATACTTCAGGTAGTACCAGGATTTTCATTATTACGCCCTGTATTTTTAGTTTGTTTGGTAATGTGTCTATAATAATTGATTCCAGCCGTGAACTTGCCAGGAAAGGAGCTCAGCTTAGCAGAGACTTAAAAAAAAAATTATTTTAATTTTTAAATAGTTCAGCTACTTGATAGTTAGCAGGGGGAATGGAAGCCTGGGATAACTCTTCACAGAGAGAGCTAGTGATCAGAGCACGGCCTTCTCACTGAGTGTTATGCTTTATGTTGTTTATTTCCTGTCACAAAAAAATGCTGCTGGAAGATAAGCAGAGAAAGTTGGAGCGAGAAGCATGACAAAGAAGAAGTGACTTCATATCCTTAATGGTTCAGTATTAGAATAAGGCAATTCTTACTGTAGTTCTTCTTTATGGCTCCTGATGTGGGGGTCAGAGCTGAATTTAAATTGAGAGAGAAAAAAATACTGGACGAGGCTGGGGAGAAGAATTTTTAGTTATGGACCATCACTAAGAAATGTGGCATCCAGTGAGAATATAAGAGGCAGTGAATACAAACTGAAATACAAAAAATTCTAATTAAATATAAGAAAAATGCTCTGACTATGAGGGTGGTCAGACACTGACACAGGTTGTCTAACAAGGCTGTGGAGTCTCCACCCATGGAGAAATTTAAAGCCCAGCTGGGTATGGTCCTGGTCAACCTGCTGTAGCTGACCCTGCTTTGAGCAGAGGGGTTGGATTAAAGAATCTGCAGAGATACTTTTCAACCTCAGCTCTTCTCTGCCTTTTTTTTAATAGTAATACTACTATTGATGAATGGATCAGGAACAGGATTAAGACTTTGATTCTTTTGCAACTTTGCATTGCTTTCTGTCTAGTGGAACGGCCTGAGTGAGGGTTGAGGTGGTGAATCATCTCTGTGGATGTTATGCTTCTAAAACTCATTGTGATGATAACCCTCCTGTTATCTGCGTGAACTACTCAAGTAATACAAAGCCACTTTTTAGTTTCATATGGAAAGCTGCCTTTGAAAATCCTTTGAGGGCCTTAACCTTGCTGCTTTTTTTTTCTTCTTTTTTCGTTCTCAGTGATTTCTAGCGGGATCGACCCTTAAAGTGAGAAGGGGGGTAGAAGAGGAGGCAAAAATTTCACGATGTTACTGGTGAGGTAGTTTGGAGATTTTCCGCACTCTTTTTCCTGTAACAAATCCCAAACGGCTACAGAGTACCAGCGGTGTAGCAAACAAGTGAGACAGGACTGAGATTTTGAATCCTACTGCTAGAATTCTTCGTGCATTGAACATTGCCCTGTCAATGGCTCAAATGTAGAAATAACCCTAAGAACAGAGGCCAGCTGTGAGCTGAGTAAGGTTTAATGCAGCCTTTACTGAAGCAGTGTTCTTCATACTATTAACTGCAGAAGTCCTTATTCTTTCATATCTTGCCAGAGACCAAGGAGCTGACATCACACACAGCCACCATTCGATGTGAACAGCAGCTACTGAAGAGCATTTTCCTTTCCCAGCGTTAAAGACCTCCACAAGGACTACTTAGCCAATGATGTTAGAGAGGCTTACATCTTCCCATTTGACTAGCATCTTCGTATTCTGACCCAGTAACTTTACAGAGATCTCTACCTTGACAGGAGCCTAGCATGGGATCCTGAAGCAGAATACAATCTGACATAAACATGCAAAAATTCTACTAGAGAAAATTAAGAAATCAAGTTCTTCACTTAGGATATCAGCAAGGAAAATGTGTAGTGATGAATTGGTTACCACATACAGGTTTATTCTTTGACAACAGTCCCCTCTTTTTCTTCCCCTCTGAGCATCTTTCTAGTGCAAAACCATGAGACTTTGAAAGCTGGACCCCAGTCCTTGCAGGAATTAATGCAAACCACAGCTCAAGATGACCTTTGAAAACTGAAATTTCCTTAGACCACAATAGAACTGGTGAGTACATTTTGACACAACCCCTCTTTGATTTCTTCACTTACATTTTTAAAATAAGGCTTCTGTAAAACCTGATTTTCCTCTCTCCTCCCACTTTCTCCTTTTTTCAGTTCTGGAGTAACATACACAGAGACAGCAGTGTTCCAAGTAAGGTTTTGTGTGTGTGTGTGCATTAAAATGATACATTTATTTAATGAAGACACCTTGGGGCTCAAGCCTCATCTTGAAATCACAGTATAAAAAATTAAACACATGTATAATGTGTGTGAATGGTTGCCACTGAAATCTGTGAAAGGAGACAGTGAAATATCAACTGCATGCACACCTAAGAAATAATTTTTTAAATTGCTGTGATGATACAGTGTCTCAGCACTAAGACTCTGGTAAAAAAATAGGGAGTCGTATAGGGAGTTTTAACAGTGAAATATTCAGTACAAACTTGGCTTCACGGTTTTGCTTGTTTGCCTACATGGTTTGTTAAAGTGAGAACTGCTTCCTTGTGTGTTTGTGCAGTGTTTAGCACAAAAAAACACAGACAAAATATTTGGGGGACTTTTGCTCTACTTTGGGGCATGTGAAATTGTAAATAGTAATTGGCAAGCCTAAAACCAAGTTACGTTTAGTAAGGTAAATCACAAAGAGGATCACAAAGTTAACTTAGGATTGTAACTTCTCATTGTATGGTAACACAATTCTTGCAGGTACTTTCACATTTAGAATCCACGTTCTCTGTGCAATGCAAGGACTGAGTTAAGTACCAAAGAGAAAAAAATAGTAAAGAGGGTCATTCACTTGTGGGAATGAGGAGAGAAAGGTGGACCAAATTGCCAAACTAGTTGATGTAAAATAACAAGGAAGGATCATGACTTTAGTGCTGCCCCTTGAACAGCTGTTCCTAACTCTACAGTTAGGTGCTTTGACCGGGATAGAATTTTCCCAGAAAGGCAATAAGAGAACAGTGTTTACTCACCTGCCTACTCAGTTTTGCAGAAGTAATTATTTATTAAAGTAAAGAGGAGCCTGGTTATTTTTTTCTACATCCTGGACTAAATGCCCTAAGTCAATGGGCAACAGAATCCCCATCTGATATTTTCTTTGTCTCTTTTGTTGCACTGTATGTAGTAAAAACCATGTGTTCTTTGAGCTGTTGCAAGATACCTTGTTCTGTGGAAAACAAAACTTGGATGGCAAAATATGGAACCTCACCTACACTGAGTAGGTTGGTGTTAAAACACCTTTCAGCTACCATGCTACTTTCTGGAAGGGAAAACCAAGCCCACCTGAGTGTAATTTTGGAATGGTGAGACTGTGTATTTGTCAAGGGGAAAGACTTTTGCCATACTTTCCTCCCTCCACAGTATTATAGCAGATTCTTCAGTTGTATGTATATAGTTGCTCTTCAAATGGAATGAAGTCTCTCACCCTAACAGAAATTAATTTTCACCTTTACTGGCATTGAAATCTAATCTTTGTCTGGAAACAGAAACCTTTATTGAGCTGTACTTTACAGCTAAGGAGCAGAAATCCACCTGTGTGTCTTTCAGTGTAGAACTGGAACACATTTAACTGTGTGCGCTAAGAGAGACTCTCAAAGTCTGGTTCCAAGGAAGGAAATACACCTTTTGTGCAATCTGCTGAAGCCAAAGAACTGATGTCAGGACTGAGTTACCCATATGGATGCCATTCAACACTGTTCTAATGCTGCCATGGAAGTGAACACAAAGATGTGCTCTGCTAAAAAAAAAAAATCTCGTGCATCCCTGCTCTATAAAGTGTCTTTGTGAGAGACACTTTTTCTGGATGTAACAATAAATTCTATGAATGGGAGCTGTGAGTCTGCACACATGTGTTAGTTTCACATAGTACTGTATGCAAATATCTGTTCCAGAGCCCTTCTGGGAACAGATTTATTAAACAAAAAGAATAACTCATTTTGTGGAAGGAAAAACATTGTCTACTGTCAATGTTATTACAAATAAAGCCCGAATTGTTTCTTTTCAGTTTTTGTTTCAGTTTATTGCATTTCCTTCAGTTAGTGGCATTCTGGTGAACGTGATGAAAATCTTGCCTCCTGCAAGAGTACGTGTGTGAACCATAACCGAAATCCAGTTTTTGTCAAAGTTTTTAGAAGTGTGAATGTTCATAGAACATTCAGAATAGTTTGGCACAATCTCCAGTGTGAACACACATGAAAATACTAGTTAATACTATCAAAATGTGACATTTTGTTGTTTCTGTTTTCATTTATAGATCCTGCCTGTTCTGCAGCTGTTCCTTGTTATACAAGCTGACTAGAAACTGAAGAATAAACATGAGGAAGAGCAGAATAGTAGTACTATCTTAACCTGATCTTTTGATTTTCCAGGTTCAATATATCAACCCTTGCAGTGAAGGTACATCTGTCTAGTACAAATCCAGTCCAAGAGCACTTTCAGGTTACATTAGTCCTATTAATAGACCCAGCAGACTGATGTTCCCCACAGAAGTCAAAAACCACTAATTGTCTGTTATTCCTGACTGGTCTTATTGCATGTTAAAACCAACCCACACCCTTAAATCTAAAAATTTTCAAACCTACAAATATGATGTTGCTGGAAGTAGGGAAAGGGGAGAAGAGGTGATTGGTTTGGTGCAAATGTGCTTAGAGGACAAAAAGTTCCTAGTGAGAAGTTATTATGTGTCAACTTCTCTTGTTAAGTTTTTTGCATGGGATTTTAAAGGGCAGAACTTCCCACCTGTCTTATCTTGCGCTATAAAACACCATAACTGTAGATGGGAGGTAGAGGCTTTGTCCACAGTCCTGTTAGCTGAGCTGTACAAGTGTTGATCTTTATAAAAAAATATGAGAAAGGTTACCCATAAAGTGTCAGTATTTCTTAGGACGCTCACAGTACATTGGCATCAATTCCTAAGGTAATCACTCCGTGCCACCTGAATGGGAACCATCCTGTTCTTCACGTGCACCTGCTCAACACCCACACCACACAGAAATTATTGGAGCCTTTCAAGCAAACTATTAGAAAATTTTGCATGGGAGCAGTGGTGGAAGGGATGAGATTGAGGGGGGCATCTTGAATTGTTCAGCACCATCTGAAATGTGCAAGTCTGTGGTCTTCTGGACAATACCTAGTTCAGTATTCTAAATGGCTCGATGGGGAATCATTTCCTCTTCCTTCATTAAATTTGGGTCCTCTTGGACTCATGTTAATGAAATATTGAGGAAAATGCCTGTACCTTCGCAGTTACCACTTGAGCTTGGGGTGTGGTTCTCCAAGTGAACTGTTTCTAAAAGGACACAATTTTGGTTCTTAGTAAATCCGCTTCAAAACCACTATCAACGACAATCAAAGAGCACTCAAATCAAACTGAAAGCGATCGTAGCTTGTGGTTCTGAGATGTCCATTGCAATTCCGAGTACTGGATTGTTTGGTGGTTTTTTTCAGACAGGGAGTGCCATGGTGTTTGAAAAGGCAATTTAGGAAGCATTTCACTGTGCAGTGTCAGTCTGTATGAGGCAGAATCGATTTCCTACATTGGGCAAAATGTCTTGCTAAGGAGACTCTGAAACTCTAGAATTCCTCTTCTCATTTTTTGGAAATATAACATCAGGCTGTGGACTCCAAAACTTATTGTATTGGTGAGGTGTGGATGGAAGTTTTTTTTTCATTCTGGAAAAAAAAAATAAAATTAGTCATGGCTAATAACACTTGTAGCAGTACCTAGAGATTCAACTGGGAGTGAGAGACCATAGCTTTATACAGTGTACATATAGTAAGAGACTGTTTCTGCTCAGATACAGTAGCATAAGCAGAGAGTAACATGAAGTAGGATAATTATTGTGTTACTAGCCCAAATTTTAGGACTAGAAATGTCTCTACAGATGACAAGTGTGTCAGACCTGGGAACTAGAGCCAACACAGTGCATCAATCACAAGGTCAGTTGTTCTGATTTTAAAAGAAGGAATTGTTGGGTAGCCTTCTAGAGCTTCAAATAAGTATCAGATTGTAATTCCATCTTTAAATTTCTTATTTAAACCAAACCCCAAATCCAAACCTCCTGAGGGTCTCTTAACACTGCTAATGCACCCGTCAGTGCACATTCCAAACAGCATGTATATTCAGCAGACAATAGGGATTGTTGTGGTGGGAGGCAAAATATGCAGTGGGCTGCAGTAGCAGGGATCATATCCTGTATATTTTTAATATAATGTATGGCTCATACTTCAAAAACTGATTATAATTAAAATTAGGGTACAAAATATGACTTTGATTGATATTTGCATCCAATCTAATGCCTTCATTCGTTCTGTAGTTTTATTTGAAACAATTCCATGTACAAAATGTTATGTCAGCTGAAGCTTAGCAACTGTTATTTATCTCTTATAGTCTGGCTGGAAACTTCTCAGCAGTTTACAATATTTAGTTAGGATATTTGAAGAGACCTAAACGATTATTATAAAGAAGCAAAGCTAGGTTTGGCAAGGAGCCCTTCTTTTGTCTCTGAAACTTTCTGCAGTAAATTTAGAACAGAAGAGCAGTTCTCTGGAGTAAAAATATATGTATTGCTGGCTACAAGTGTGTGTTTGCTGCTTCACAATTTTAGAATTAGATGATGGACTTATTTAGTAGACATCGGATAGTAAAAAGCAAAACCCCTAATTTAAAACATTCCACATTACCACATTCCAAGAAAAACATGGACCGGTGAACAAAACCAGCAGTATTGTAATAAGAAAACCACTAGGTGCATTTTTTCCAAAACCTAAACCCAGAAATCTAAATGTATGAGTTACTGGCTAAAAAATCCCATTTTCATGTCTCAGTTTCTTTGTGAACTGAAAAAAACCAACCCAGACTTCAGAAAATTAAAAAATAAGATCTAAGACTCCAGGTCAAGGTTTAGAGCAGATTTCTGATATTATGAAAATATTTTTTTGAACCTTAATGTTGCTTTTTAAATTTAAGAATGAGCTTTTTTTTCTTTAAGTGAAAAAGTGATTTAATATGACAACATTTTTTTTTTTAATGTAAAGGTAGGATACTTTTGGTATTTTAAAAAAAGAACTGTAATCCATGACTGTTCAGTTAGATGCTCATCAGTCAGCTTTAAGCACCTGGTAACATTCCAGCCCAGCTTTCTACAGCATCAGCTTAATTTGAGTTTTACTGAATCATAACTGCAAAAAAGCATGGAAGTGAGAATGGAAGATTGTGGGAAGATCAAAGGGAGAGAACACTTGAGCCAGATTCTTGAATCCCTGCTCTTATGAAGAGTGCTAAAGCTGCTTTGCTTAGACTTTCTTAAGGGATTTGCAGAACAAGAGGATCTGTACCTGTGCAAGAAGGTAGAGATGAGAGGAAGGCAGGTACAGATCCTGGTACACAACTGCAGAGATACTTGTTTGTGTTAAAGGAAGGCCCTGAATATGGATAAAAACCATTGTGAGGCAGGCAGGGCATGTATATACAAGGCATTGGAAATCTGAGGTGTGATCTCCTCCGCCTGGACATCAATGTGCTGCTTGGTGTGGTTCACCCTTTCTTGAATATTTAAGAAAACACTTGTGATCAGAGAGAAGGTGGATCAAAGCAGTCAATAGCTGTGCAAATGACACAGATGTTGATAGAAGAAAGGATGTAGCACTCAGGGATGCTTTTGAATCAACAAGGCTCTACACTACTGCAGTGGCTTTGGCAGGAGAATATTGTGTTCTAAACTCATAAGGACTTTCCTCCTGTAGTAGTCCATGTCTCTAAATAAGCATCAGCTGCTATCTAACAGGCAGTTTCTCTTACACCTGATCTTTCTTGCTTTATCCACATGGAAGAAACAGAAGAAGATTGGACTACTACCCACTGGTTGGTACATCTGTATGATTCTACTGGTATGTGCTGATCTCTAATATTTTACAGTCAGTCACTTTTCTGTGGCAGATTTCATAGATCCCTGTTCCTGATTTCACATTTAGTTATCTTCCTATAGCCCAGAGTATCTCATGAGGGCAGAAGATTATTTTTAAACATGATTACCTTTGAAAGGGTGATGGGGCAAAGGGTCCTGGATCCAGGCTTGCTCAGCTGTTTGAGCTCTTGCTGTTTATGGATAGATCAATATTAATCAGAAGGACACTGCATGTAAAATATAATCACCTTTGTGATTACATCTTTTATATCCCTCTTGAAATCTAGGCAAAAGGCAGCCTCTTAACTGTGCTCAGTGCTTTGTACAACTCCATGACGGACCAGAAAATAGCACCACAATGTGGTGTGTCAAATGCAGCCCCCTTGGGAGGGTCAGTGTGACTATTCCATTATGTGCCCTGACCTTCATTGCCTGAAGGACGAGGAGTTTTGTTTTTGAATCTGTTTCTTTCAACCTCTGCCTTCCTATTTTGCTATACAAGTTCCATAAATATCTGTTTAGATAACTGGCATGTATTGTTTTATTGCACTTGCTGTGATGTGCAGGGAGAAGTTACATCTTTAACACATGATTAGAAGTACATGAATTAAACCATAGCCCTTCAAGGTGAGAAATATGGTTTGATGAATAATGTCTTCAGATTTAGAAAATTTGGAATCCGATTCCAAGTTTGCTGTAGATTTTGTATGTAATAATAGGATGAATCACTTAACAGTTAAGGCTTCACCTGATAAAATGGTGGCACGAGTTAAGCTGATGCTCCCAAACTGCTTGGGGATGCACACGGCGTGTTGCCACTATTTGAAGTAGTCCTGACTGGAAAATTTCCACCCCAATATCTGCAGAGGCACATTGTTTACTGTACCATAGTGACAGTACTGTGAGCTTTTCCATGTTGGAGCTTACTTTTGGGAACGTGTAGCATTAGTTCAGCGAGGCAGTGGACCATAAAGAAAGTAGGTCACAGCTACTGGGATGGATAACAGG
The DNA here is from genome assembly GCA_013398055.1 of Ifrita kowaldi. NCBI lineage: Eukaryota > Metazoa > Chordata > Aves > Passeriformes > Cinclosomatidae > Ifrita > Ifrita kowaldi. The sequence continues at coordinate 362,405 of VZRS01001717.1, read as the reverse complement.
GATACTTCTTGGAGTCCAAGTTTCTGAGCTGGGTGTCTAAAGTCTTGAGGGTTTTAAACAAGTTTGTAGCCAAAGAAATTCCATATGTGCACTGGGGTTATTATCACTGCAGTACCCCAGACTGGCATGCAAAAACAGTGTCGATTCATGCTTACAGGTTTACTGGATTACTGTCTTTATTCAAAGTTTTCTCTTCTAGACTTTAGCCTCTTCTCATTTTTCTTCTCCTCTGTTTTCACTTCAATTTATATGTGCTCTATTTTCCTTCTCTTTCTCCTTTTCCTTTCACTGGCCTTTAAGTAGGAGATGGAACAGGCTAGGTTGTTTGGGTTTGGACTGATAATTTTAATAGCTGATGTTCAGTTCTTTTGAAGTAGGCAAAACCTATTACAACCAAGAAGTGGAAGCATCTTTAAATCAGCTGACACACAGGTTATAGTTATAAGGACTGCATCTGTGGTTGATATCCTGCTAAGTGATGCTTATTCCACATGAAGTTGCTGGGAAAATTGGAGTGCAAAGCACACCCACCAAAAGGTTTAAGGCATTGTGCAGTATAAAAACATTTTGAAATGTGTACCACACTCAAAGTCTAACATCTAAAGAGAAAAAGAAATTCAGTCCATGGAGTCCAAATGAGAGGAAAGTCTACATAAGAAAATTGTAAAAAAATGTAATAAGTGTGAAGCCAATAAAATATATTTTTGGTTGTGACCCTTATAAGAAACCATCATGCTTACTGCATTACAATTGAATAAAACAAGAAGCTGGGTTATTTTCTGAATGATAAATCTTTTGTGAGGCATTGAAGTTCACTGCAGATTATTCCTGTGTTTTCCCTCACATTAACTGTGCTAGGATTTTATGAGTTGCAAGCAAAATGTGCACCTCAAGTCACGCACTCTTAAAAAAACCAGCAATATAATCTATTTAGAGAAGGCCTGAAGCATTTTCAGAACAAGTGCATCATTTTTAAATTTTTTCCATGGGGAATTACTTATAAAAATATGTATCTTTTGGGATTTGTACCAGGATATTTCTTAATTATTGCTGACATGCCCCCCATAACACCGTAAGCTCCCTCAAAGGGCAGGAAAAGAGAATCGGTCTCCCTTAATCACCAAGTATAAACCAAATAAATTTAGCAGCTACCTCATGCTATTGAGGCAACAAATTGATACATTCAGAATTCCCTAATGACTTAAATGTATAAAAAAATAACAGGAAAAAACAGTGCTGCATGTTGTCAGGATGAAACCTCAACTTTTCTTTTTAGGGCACTTTTTAGAGCTACCCACTGGCTCAGGAAGCCGCAAACGGAGTGTAATCAAAGGTTGCCTAGTCAGTCAGTGGGATCATTTGTGTCACAGAGGCAGCTAAAGTGACTTACAGGTGTAGTGAATGAGGCCTTCAAGGAATCAGGATAGGGGGCAAGTCCTGCATGCACTTAATATTTAAAATAGCGTTTTAAAAACATGAGTTATCTTGCTATTTTGGGCATTTTAAAAATCAAGGATTTTCACAAATAATTGGTGTAGAGTATCCATCCAGGGTGCTATATGTCATCTTCAACTTTGTACAACTCCCCTGAACAGCCAACCTCTGTTAAATCAACTATAACATACAATTTCGGTCTGTATTAGTATTTTCCTTCTGTTTATCCCCATCCGTTGATTTGTATTGAGTTCTTCAGGTATGAATATACTCAATACTTAAAAGAAGTTTCCTAGCATGATTCTATATTTTATACACTGGTAGTATGACAGCTTTGTAGAGTCCCAGTGGGCACTGAGGTTACATTGCACTATTTGCTTTATAAATTTTTAAAAGAGACAAAGCCACTCCAGGTTGTCCCTTGCTATTAAAACTGTACTTGGCTATGAGAGGGAAGAAACATAACCATGTGCTTTACATGTAATATATCAAAGCCATCCATCAACACCAGCTCACTTGAATCTTGTCTGAGTTTGAAGTCTTGTGTTTTGCAGAAAAGGGCTTGAAACCAGATGAGTTTTATGACAAATGTTTCTCACAATGTGAGATGCAATCCTTGTGGATTTATTTATATTTTTATCCTGGAGAACGTTTAGATTCTTACAGGAATGGGAACTCATTTCCCACTGACTTTATTTAAAGTTATGAGCCCTGTATCTGAGTAGGGTTCAATGACCCTTGTACACAGAGTTTTAGTACAGAAGGAGACACTTAAAGTCACTGTTAAATTACACACAGGCCTTCACACTTGCACGTGCTACAAGAAAAGAAATTTGTTTTGTGCTTTTACTTTTGTGATTATTTTCTAGTGAGAATAATGAAAATTTAAAGTAATTAAAAATTGATGTTCTTTATCTATACAGGGACATGTAAAATTTTTTTCAATCAGTGTGGCTATATTCATCCAGGATTATTTAATCTAGTGATTTCTTCTAAGTAATGTATTTTAAAATTTTAATTATCCAGTGCTTCAGCAAAGAGATGAAGGGGGCTGACTGAGAGCCTTGTTCTGCTGCGATCTTTAACTTTTACAGTTCAAATTTATCAATCTGTTATATTGTTATAAGTACAGACTCAGACACCATAATCTTCCTCTCTGTGCATTTGATTCTTCTACTTTTCTCTTGCCAGTCTTTAGGCGTTGTCTAAATAGTAGAGTTCTGTTCAGGTGCATTTAAATGTTCTTTGGAACAGACTTGAAAGACATTTAACACTTTATCCACAGGAAAAGTTCTATCTAATTTACTGTTTCCGCTTTAAAACTCTTCTAAATCCCTGTTTAGTTGTCTGCTCACCCTAGAGCCAACTAAGGTTCACAGCTACTAGATTGTTGCCCAATAAAGTTCCTAAACATATATTGTTAAAAAGTTTTTAAGTGAGATTGCACAATAGGTTGATTTCATGTCTGGGGCTGGAATTTTGGAAGTTTGACTTCTGGTTTTCTTATTCAATGTGTGTCTACTGTTTCACGTATAAGTATTTCATATACATGAGGGAACAATACATAATAAAGGCAAACCAAAAGAGTATTTTAAAGTTCTTTACCAAAAAAAAAGAACCCTTCCCAACACTGAAAAAGGTTTTTTGTTCCTTTCTTGCTCTGAATTAAAGAAGAAACGACTTGCTGCTGGGAAAAAACAAAAAAATAAAATTGTGCCTTATGAAAAGATAGCATACAAATCTTCTTACTCAAGATTTTTAGGAACTTTTAAAACTTTCTCAAAATATTGCTATGACAGACATCCCTGATGTCAAAAGCTGCACCATCACCGGAGTAATTTGAGTAAAGACAACTGATATCTATCACTGAATGCACACTTCTGTAATATTTACATAAAGGCTCCTGGGCTCTGATTAAACAGGAGCTGCTGTACAACCAGACTGAAAATCAGCTGGATCACCTTTACAATCATGTCTTGACTTGTTTTAGCAGACAAGTACAACAATTCACCAGAAAAACAGTGCAGCAAGATAAACAAACCATGCTTGCAGTACACCTACAGCTAATATAATGCTTAAAAGTTCTTCAGGTAGGAGAAAATAGTTAGTGCTATTCATTACTTATGGCCTTATTTGCAAATTAAAACATCCAGTCTAACAAACCCAATTGCTTGTTTTTCTGGAGTCTCCCTGCATGATCTTCAGAGCTATGTTTGTCAAATCATTTTGTATATTCACTTTCTTAAAAATTTAATCTCATACTCCATACTTCTATTTCATAAACTCTTTTTGCACTCCAGTTATATCTCACTTTTCATTTAAGTACATATATTTTTTGACTGTACAACCTTGTTACCTGATGTCACCAAACAGACCATACTCTCCCCAAGGGGGAAGACTGTCTCCATTCTGGGAATTGCAAACAGCAGTCTTAGTCAAGAATTCCCATTTCTTAAAGGTTTTTTATTATTTTTAATTTTTCCTTTTTTTTTTTTTTAAAGAAAACCCTATGTAAATGCACTTCAGTAAACAAATAATCTTACAATGCCCCAAAAGTCCCAGGGTTTATGCTACTGTTTCATATCACACGAGGGTATTAGGCCCACTGCCAGTGTTAATCCATTCCATATTAGAAACCTAAAACTTCTCAGATGTATTAGGCAGCCTACCAACACTCAGCCGTTCTGTGCTGGAATTTGGCTTAATTCCTGATAGTCATCCCTTTGCACTTCTTCAGCAGGGAGAAGTCTGGGGTTCTTAAGAACTTTTCACTGGTAACTGCTGAGATTTTTGGTGGCACTGGAGTTTCACTAAAGCTTTTACTGGAGCCATATTCTTTGCCATCCAAGCTGTAGCGGTCACTACTGAAGAACTGAAGGTCTCATGCCACAGAGTCAGAACATGCTATATTTGCCAGCATATACCACAGTTATTTCCTTTCCTAAGCCTGTGGAAATAGACACAAATGATAATTGTTAGCAAATGTTGCATGCTGTCCTATTTCCAGAGAGGCTTACATAATTAATGAGCAGTCCAGAGATACTGGTGTTCACTGCATTATTGTTAGCTTGAAACACCTCAGCACCTGTTTGCTTTTTTTAATCAATATTTATCTTTATGAGGCTTTGAAAATGATGTTGCAACACTACCAATGTACAAAACAAGCAATGATTTTTGTTTTCTGGATTTCAGAGACTCCAGGAAAAGGTAGTGTCTACTGATTTATATAGATGAAGTGAACATTCCGTTTTAAAATACAAATGGGTGTTAACAAATGTTAGCCAGTCCCTAGCCTGATAACCCTGTTTAACATGTTCCTGCTTTAAATTGTATCATGATATCATGGTCCGAAATTGTGAGGACACAAAAAGAATCCATTCCAATGGCTAGATGCAATTTCAGGGCTTTTTTTTCCCTTAAATTCTCTTCATGCCAGAGGTGAATATAAGCTAACAAAATTACTTCACCCTCTACATCATCAGCCAAACAACTTGAAGAGCAGTTGCCATTTTTAGATAATTAATACTCTAAATCAATTCATGTTTGTTTTTATCTGGGTGTCCATTACGCAATCTGTTGCTGTTATCCAACACAACAGCTGGGTATAATTTATTTCTGGCTTATCTGGCAGCTTACAGGCATAGAATTTAAACTTACATATTCTTCAAATGTGTTGGAAAAGAGTTAGCATGAAAGTACCCCCTTTCAGCAGAGAGTTCTGTTTTGTGTGAGTTGCGTCGGACATTTTACAGCGTTTTTTACTCAATCTAGGGGCCTCTAAACACCTGTATAATTTGTAGGACAGCAGAATGCCATCAGATCATATTCCCAGTATTTACCCAGCTAGCAGTTCAATGGGATAGAGCTGAGATTTTGGGAACTTAAATAAGTGTGCTTAAGAAAGGGATTTGGCTGACAGAGGTGTAGACCCGTAAACCACAAAGTCACAAGTGTGACTTCAGTTGGGTCAACATGAGGAAACACTGTCAGATGCTGTTCTGCTCAGAGGAATTAAAGATTGGGCTGAGAAGTGGCAAACAGGGAGCTGACTGGGGAACAGATATCAAAGTCTGCCTAGGACCTTCTGCAAATCTGTTCTGAAGATGTTGTGCTATAAGTGGAAGGCACAGCAAAGCTCTTTGACAGCCTCCACAGCGCCACTTGAAGAGGAGTGTGACAGGAGTGATGAAAAGCAAGTGCTTCACATTTGTGGTCATACACCTTATCCCACGTGAGCGTGCTCCAAGTTTCTGTACATCCTACCAGTGACCAGTGGCATGGATCCATCTGCATGGCACCATTAACAGCTTCAAAACACATGGAATCCAACATCCTCTTCTGGCTGGCCCATCTGTGTCTGACAGGATGTGCAGCACTGCTGGCCAGAAAGCCTGATTGACATTTGATGTTTTGGGGGCCAAGGCTCAAAAGACAAAGAGGAAGACTGGCCCAAAATTTCTCATTGGCAATGACGAAAAAAAGATCTGTCTCATTCAAGTGAAAAGTTAATTCAAAAGAAATACTCTGTATTTATGAATATTATTAAACAAATATACCAAACTATTGGTAAAGCTCATTTTTCAAAAGAAACTTATGTGCATGGAATGAAAAATGCTTGTATTTAAAAGTTGCTGTAGAAGATTTTTTGTTTTGTAAAACACATTTCTTAAAAAAAAGAACATGGCATATAAACACAAACATACATACACACACATCTGCACACGCATACTTCCCAAACCCGTGAGATGTCTGTTTGAAAGATGTCAGCTCTTTCAGTGACTTAAAGTTTCTTCAAGGCAGAAAACTATGGAAGATACAGTATAGCTGAACATCTGTCTTGTCATGTAGGCAGATATTAGGATTAAATTAACTAGAAATGAATAGAATGATATATGACAGGGTGCAGATGTCCCAGCCACAGTGTGATAATTTCATTGCAAAACTATGTAATGAATTCCATACATTACAGAAACACAAATATACCACTTTAGGTAATTGTGATGAAAAGGTATAATATGGAATGGATAAACAGATGGTGTACCCGAAGGCATTTTTCGTTTACTGCTGGTCTCTAGTCATTTTGAAATTACTTTATTTGGTTTACTGTACATCTATTATTACATCCTTTTACTTCTTCTTTTTTTTTTTTTATTTTTTCCTTCTTAGCTCTCCTGAATCTGGATTCCATGAGGTGCTTTAAGGACCATTTTGCATGTCTGCTCTTGATAGATTGGTTAGCTCCTATTTTCTTCTGTAAACTGTACATAACTGTGCTGCATCTAAAGCCAACATTTCCGTGACTTCAGCACAAATTGGATTGATTCTGGTAGCCTTTTGGCTTCACATATTTTCTAAATTGGCACATGCTGCATCTGTGCTACTTGAATTAGCAGTACGGTTCATATTTTACCACAGATTATTGGCAAATTTTCCTTTATTACCTGCAAATGGATACTTTGGATAGTGTGAGAGATTCAGTTGAGGCCTAACCATTTCCAACTGGTATATTAAAATGTGATTACATGAAGATAGGATATGATGTGATTATTTGACCATCCCGAAAAATAAAACCCCTTTTTACATCTGTCAACAGGTGCTTTTAAGTGCTACAAATAGTTAAATCTGCAGCATGGCTTTCAGTCACTGGCCTCATTTGGAGCACATAGCCAGCTCTTGAGTTTTTTAATGTTCAAAGATGAAATTCAGGGAGATCGGTAACTGAGGTGCTTCATGTAGAAACTTAAAATCTACTAACTGCACCCATATTTGCCGTGCTTGGAGGCTGGACTGAGGCACATTTGAAAAGACAAAATTTTAGTTCTGCTGTTAACTGCAGATTAATTAGCTAATGGCTCATCAACCCAAAAAGTAATATAAAAATATTTTCAAATGCAGTTGAGATTAGGAAAAAACCCATCTGAAATAAATTATTATATCTTTGTTGCTGTTATCATCTTGATTCATATTCCAGTATCCCAGCAATAGCATCTGAAGCATTGGTGTTCACTTGCAATAAAGAGATTTTGAGGTTATCAACAGTTTCAGTTTCAATTCAGCATTTAATCACCTGCCAAAGATGTTTATTGCCATGTATTTTCCAATCCCATGGATTTTCCCTCTTAATTATTGACCATGTCTCTAATTTTAGATCTATTTTTAAAGAGAAAAATCTTTAGCAATTGAAACAAAACAGGCAAGTGTTGTCAGCTGATTTTATTTCTATCCTGAAGCAAATCAGTAACTAAATATGGCAGCATTTTTATTACCACCAGTACAAACACATGGAAGCACCCTACATATTTCAATCATTTCTGCAGTGGTTGGTTTTATTGCTGGGTTTAATCGCTTTAATTCAATGCAGTTTATATAGTGGTTTGATGGAGGTGCTAGTACCAAGTTCCAGTTCCAGTACATTAAAATGTTAACACACTGGTTACTAAATTTTTACTTCATACCTGCTTGTTTCAGTTTCAATGTTCCTCTTTTCTATTTCTTAAACTTTCAAAGGAAGGGAATCTATTTAGAAGCATATGTTTTTAAATATGGAGATAGCACAGTTCATTTTCTCATGATGAAAGCATATTTTGGATAATCATTTTTTCCAAACAGATGCCCAGTTTATCTCACTTAAATCAACTGTTTCTGACTGGACCAATTCCTGGATGAGTTAATTGAGCATGGCTAAGCCCAAAATGCTGGACTAATCCAAGGAAATAGGAAGAGGTGATGACTATGAAGATTCTCAGCTTTCAGTAAAGGTGTTTAGTTGTTTACTTATATTCTCACAACAGAAGGAATGTAACAAACTCAGCCCACTGGAAATAATTCTGGATAATCTCACTCCATTACTTTCAGTGAAATTGAGTCTGCTCACTCTACCCTTGTGAACCAACATCTCAGGGAAACAAGAAGGTAATAGCTCATTCAGGCAGTACAAAAGAAGTGACAGAAGGAAAGGCAGACTGAAAGCTGTATGTCTTTAGTTTTTAATTTATATTGGTAGTCCACCATTAATGTATTAGCTTCTCAATAGCTACACTGAGCACAGGAAATCAGTGTAATGCTGTCAGTGTTGTTGGCAGTGTTGTTCATTAGTACCAGGCTGTCTTGCACATATCACAGCTGTTCATTCATGCTCACTTTTCAGACTTGGAAATTTTAGTTTGGTGAATACTGATATCTTGTTTGGTTCTTCCCCCCCCCCCACCTCTGCACCTCACATGGAATCCTATTTTGAGAAACACATGTTAAAAGAAAATCAGATTCTTGAATGTCTTTGCTATAAAAGAGGCTAACTTTCTATTCTCGGTGCTTTGTGTACACTCATCTATCATTTTCTGTAATATAGTTCATAGGCAGACAGCCCATGGGACCAGGCACAGAAACCTATCATCATCGTAGCATGAAGCTGAGGCAGGGGAGGGGTGGGCTGAATACCAGGAAAAAGGTTCCTGACCCAGAGGGTGGCTGGGCACTGGAACAGGCTCCCCAGGGCAGTGGTCACAGCACCAGCCTGACAGAATTCAGAAGTGTTTGGACAGTGCTCTCAGGCACATGGTGTGACTCTTGGGGTGTCCTCTGCAGGGCCAGGAGTTGGACTCCATGATCCTGATGGGTCCCATCCAACTGAGCATATTCTGTGATTCTGTGATTCTATGACAACAAAATTAGCAAGATGGCCTCTAGATCCAAGGGTCAGAATTTTATGGGTCAGAGACTTCATTATGAATATTTTGGCTAATTATTAATTTTGAATTTGTATAGTTATACTAATTTTGAGTTCTGCTTTAATAAGTATAACTGAGATGATAATAACCGATGCAGTTACCTCTTGTTCAGTGTTCATGAAGTCTTTCTTCACATGAATTTGGCCTTAACCTGAAACCACGGTAAAATGTTTCTTGTTCCAGATCTTTTGCTAGATTATCACTTGCCACAATCCTGAAGAGCTATTCACCTTCAAACTAATAATCTCAGGTGAAATTACCTAGTGTCATTACTGATGTGGCATAACGATGCAGCTGTAATTGATTGGCACAGCATCAGAGAAGACTTTGGTTCCTCTCTCCAACACAATAACCAAGTGAAGACTTTTGCATATGTTCTGATGCCAGTGAACAAAATGGGATGATGACAAACTGCTAGCTGTCTTAACAGACACAAACACATTTATGACCTTTGAATGGATCCTTTTGCTCTCCTGATAGAGGGCACAGTGTCTGCTAGATGGCATGTAATATTCTTCCGAGGGCTCTTCCCTACTGGTTTTGGATTTGAAGCACAGTCATGGAGAGATTTGCCTGAAAAGTTCACATCTTTTCTGTGCAGTAGCAGGCCAGAGGTCAAAAACCTCACTTAGGCTATGGGAACCTAGAAATGCTCTCAAGGAACCTGACAGCTACTCTAGGTACAACTTAATATACCTGAAATTGTAATTCTACCTCTCTCTCATTTTTCCATGGGTGAGCATTCCAACCCTTTGAAAGGTTAATTTTCCGTTCAAAAAAACTCCAGCAAACCTTGGATTTTTCTTCTAGAAGATAAAAATTGCTTAAAGGATACCAGACTATTACTTGTAGGCAAGTTTAAAGAGGCAATGAGTTTTGTTTGCATAGAAGAGAATTTCAAAACCTTTCACATATATTTCACAGGCCTAATACACAGTGAGTGCTTCCACTGTGGAGTGGTTCTGCTGATACAAATGTATTGCCTGTAGCAGACAATCCTTGCCAGGGTGGCTTTGAATTTCACAGAAATGGTGTTCTTTCTACTAACCTCTGTTTGCAATTTCTTACATTTCAACAGGTTCTTTTTTCCAAACTACTGTTGATCAGTCCTTATTAGAAAAGCAGAAACAAAAACCCTGGAACAAATACCCTTAGCCCCTCAGTCTGACCCCAAGCCCTCCCCCTCAGGAAAAAAATAACCCTACAATCCTTTTCCAATACTTTGTTAAGCAGATGTGCAAGTAATAGGCTTACAGTTGACACAGTCTGTTTTTTTGAACAAGGCAGCTCTACTGGAGAAGGAATCAGGAAATCAGTGGCATAGAGAAGGAAGAAAAAAAAATAGCCAGGGAGTCATTCTGTGATGACTTGTTGGGTCATGTGAGGTTAACAATCAAACAAGTTAATGGGATCACACCCTGCATGAAAAACAGTCAAGAGTATGCTTATGAATGAGCAAGTGCAAAACCCATTTTTTTTCCTGTTTGTTATTGTTTGTGAACATTGAAACACTTGAGCATACTTCTGAGGATATTAATAAAAATCTAGAAGAAATCTAGAGATTTTGGGTTTTAATTTTACCTATTTCCCATGTGCCTATTTACTGTCAGTACTTACTTTTCTGAAATTCACGAACCTGAGCTGCAAAGTGGATTTGTGACCATGAATGAGACTGGCACAGCTAGGCCTTTAAAAGTGAACTTCTTCCTGACTATTCATAAACTAGACTGGTTATGTTAGCTTTTTCATCTATTTATTCCTGTTGTGGATGTCTTAAACAAGGATCTTCATCCTAATAACCATTTTGACTCATGAATGCAAAAAAACTGGGCAGCAACCACTAAAATCATCGAATATTATCTCATTTTTATCAGGTTTGTTCAAGAATCAAGACCCAGGACAGACACTACTGACTGCAATATGAGATATTATAACTGATTACAGAAGAAAACAAAATCATTTTGCTATTCTGAGGCAAATGGAGTACTACTTACCACATTTCTTCTTCTCTCTCTTTTCTCCTCCCTCACCACTACTAGAAAGCCAGCAACAGATATTTCAGTGAAAATGTGAGATATCTTTCATGAATTTTAATCTAAAAACTGGGTTTCAATGCGTCTACAGTCACCAATAGGGCCTGTTAGCTGAAGCAAGGCTTTGCAAAGCGTTAATGTCTAATATTTGTAAGCTCTGTTGAGTTTGTGTCTCATCTGAGGCATTGTTGCATAAAATGCCTTTCATGTTTTGAAAAAAAAAAAGAAGATGACTACAGTCTTTAGTTATTTTTAATGCAGACGAGGGGTACCATAGGGAATATTGTGATTTCCAAGATTTCTGACAAGAATGCTTCTCAACATATGTGCTGGAATACATTTCTATGAGTCTTTATTCATTTATTTATCATGCTGCAATTCTCTAAAAAGAAAAATACTTATTCTATAGTGACATCACTGCTCATATGGAGAACTAATCACAGATTAAATTTAAATAATTTATATGTAAAATTAATTTGCCTAATGGTATAGGAGTTCAGTTAGCTATACAGCAGCTTTACTGCTATTCTGAAGCCCTTACTATGCCCAAAAAAAAAAAATCCCAAATGCAAAACAGCAGTGAACACAATCTGAGCTTGGAGTAAGGACATTATCCACATTCAGGATATGCTCTTGGTGTAGGAGCCCTAGTTTGGACTGCAGAATTGTGTTGCAGTGGGTGTATTTTATCTTTTCTAAGTATCCAGCCTGACAGAGGCATTAAAGATCAGAAGCTTGTGCATTAGGTAATTAGACCTGATCCACACTGGTGCTATCAAAAGTAGTCCTTCAGCTCATTTTTGGGAGACATGGATGAGGATATTAGGATCAGAATCTCAGCTATGTATATACAGCAGCCTTCATGTTGTGTCTTTGGAAAGGCCTGGCATGCTTCTGGGCACTTCAAAAAGTAATTTCTGCATGTCAGTGAGAGAGTGCCCGAGTGTGTGCACTCAGAGTTTGTGTGTGGCTGAATAAAGTGGGAAAAATGGCTGGTACCAAAGGACAGCAATTCCTAGAGGGCAAGGGAGGAACTGGAGGAAACCTGTTCCCAAACTTGTGCTACTCCTCTCTTCTGAGTGTGGCACTTGACAGCACTGCCTGCTGGGATTTCAGCCTGGAAACTTTGGTGTCAGTGATGAACTCTGTAAAATGTGCAGGCTTTAATGAATGAAAGAGTGGGTTGGACTAGTGGGGTTATCATAGGGTCAGTGATCAAAATATTACTGTAAAAATATTGATATCCTATTGCTGTTCAATTTAACCTCCCTCTGAGATTAACTGAAAGTCTTTGTTAATTGTCCAAACTGGTATTAACAGTTTACTGAAAAAAATCTACAACGTGCTAGGAGATGGATTTCTTTTAAAACACTGTCTTGGAAACAATAGCTTTTTTCTGTAGCAAATTATATGTATCTAATATACCACTGCTTTTGTAACTTAGGAATATGGCTGCCCTTCCTAGGACATGGTTACTTTTATCGGAGAGTCCACTTGAATTCTCCACTTTTTTTGACCTTCAGCTTAAAAAGTTGAAACAACTACTTCTCCCAGAAATCATAAAATCCCTACAAATACGTTAGGAATATGGGATAACAATTAAATTGAAAGTAGAACTCTAGACTTTGGGGGTAACAAATGAGTACTTATAGAAAAAAAACCAACAAAAATGCCCTATGCAAACCCCATAGTCTTGAAAAGGTGTGGATTTGCATACCATTTTTTCTCTTTAATGTTGTAGCACAGTCTTACTGTAATGATTCTGTGGAATGGAGACAGGGAAGAGACGACATAAAGGCTCTTCTCCCTGTATTAGAGGTCCAGTGTTTAGCCATTCATATTACATTACTAGGACAGAATAGGAAATTCCCGCCCCCCCCAACCTTTAACTTTTTTTTCTTTTTTTTTTTAGCTCAGTGGGGCTGAGAAGATTTTTTTCTGAAAGTACAAAATCTGTACATCAACAGGCTGTTGACTTGCATGCAGCTGAGCAAAAATTCTTCTCTAAGTAAAGGACAAAAATGGAAGGTACTGTGGGACAACAGTACAATTACCATCAACTTGAGATGTCCTTTTTATGTTACACTGATATTCTTAAAATATGGTTTGCTCTGCTTGGTGTTCTCCATAATCAGGGACTGATTAAATCTGAACAAAACTTCATGTTGCTCAATCAACACACATTCCCAGGCTAAGGGAATGAAGGAAACAACTTACCTTGTACACATTCACATTTCCGTCACTTAGAATCTTTATCTGGACTATAGATGAACTTTTTGACTCTTGAAAGATAAGGAGACAGCAGAAGCCCAGACATAATAAGATGATACCTTAAATCTGAACAATAAGAGGAAAAGGAAATAGATGAAAGGAACACAATGCTTTTCTGCAGGAAGATGGCAATGAAGAACAAAAAGGTAATACAAACAATAATATCCAGAAGGTAAACATGTGGTAGTCAGTAAAACATCCCCTTTAGAACAATGAAACTGAGAAGAAAGAAAATGTCGAAAACCCCTGTAGGAGTGGAGCATGGAAGCTGGAGAGAGAGGGACAGTGGAAGCTGGAGAGAGAGGGACAGTGCAAAGAGAGGTTGTGTAGATTTACTCTCCAGTGCTCTTGTAAATTCTAAACATGAGAATGAGTTACCTGGTTCCCTCCTTTCTGGTTTTTTTCCCTCTTTTTTTTTTTTTTTCTCTTAACAGATTTTAGGTCAGCAGAAGTTTTACAGAGGTATGAAGGCAAGACTCATCCTGTTTCCAACTTCCCCTGAGTGCCCAGGCCAGTCTGTGTTTCTACATTTCCAATTTGCAGGCTCTTTTGGACTCTGCAGACCTATTCATGTGCAGCAGGAGCTGGTAACCCTTGGCTATATGCTCTCTCCAGGGCACCAGGAACTGGAAACCCTTGCTGCTTTTATGAGTTCCTGTCAGGATCCTGCTCAGGCTTCAAAGAACCACCATCACCACTGCTAGCTTTTCTCCTGAGGGCAAAGAAAAGGATCCAGGAAGGAGGATCCTTTAGGCCTAAAAATCAGCTTAAGAATGTGTCTCCTTGTCCACCCTACCAGGGACCACATCCCTTTCCTGCTGACCCTCATCTAGGTGTAAGGCCTTTGCTCTCTTAGGATCCTCACAAGTCCAGTGGCAAGGACTTGTTAGCTCGAAGTTTTGCCATGCCCACCCTGGAAGTGAAGAGACCAGCAGAGATAAGAAAACTACCAAAAATAAAAGAATAAAAGGTTCTCTCTCTTTTTGTTGTTTTTTTTTTTTGTGTGTGTATGTTTGTGATGGATTATATTAGAGAAGGTGAGAAAAAGACTGCATTAATTATGGTGAAAACAACAATATAATGTACTGCAGTACACTGAAGTACATTCATGAAGCAGTGAGGAAAAACATTCAGTTTACTCCATAAATACCCCAAAATATTTCCTGCATTGACATGAAGTGCTTCTTTTTTCACCAAAAGTTATGTAAAATCATGCAACCTGTTGCACATGACTTTCTTCTGCCCTTGGGCTAAGTCACACGCTTTCTCTTTGAACAGCGTTCAGATTTCATTCCCTAGAATGTGTATAATGTACAAACAAGCTGAGGCAGAGGCTGCTCTGGTTTTGGCTCATTACAGGAGTGTGTGGATGTATAAATATATACATTTTATATTTGACACATAAAGACGTTCAATAGTGCAAACACCAATGTTGGAAGGTACAATAAGAAAGTTTTTAAGGGGGGCAGGGAGGGATTCCAAGCAGCACATTGTTAAATGCAGGTGTCACTCAACAGGTCACTGCAAACCACCTAGCCTGCAAATAAAAGATGGTGATTTGGTATATAGTCCTGTTTGCCTGGCAAAGTGTCAATTTGTGACACAGCACCATAAAAATGAGGAATGAAATTAGATACAACGTTGAGAATTTTGTTGTTGTTAAAAGAAGAGTATCAACAGCTTTAAAAGAAGTGAGGTGTTTTTTTTTTTCCCCACTGTCCATGACAAAATTCATTTCAGGAATAATTCTGATATCAGTTATTTCACTAGGAAAATTCAGAAGTAGCATCAGCTTCTGCAGAATAAAAGTAAGCTAGATCCTTAACTAAAAGAATGCAGATGACCAAAGTATAATTTTCAAATGAACATGTATGAGTGCATGTGTATAAAAGGAAATACACATACATAGCCTATAGGCAGGGGCAGTCACAGACACACCCAAACATCCCATGTGCCTGCAATATGTAAATGCACCTGTCAGGTAGCACACACTCATTAGCCATGATTAAACATAAATGACATTTCCTATGAGACATTTCACTAACTGCAGGTATACTCATTTTTAAATGTCCATATAGTATATTACACTAGCCATGAGGATTCTACTAAAAGCTGTAGACAGACCATTGCAAGTTAGAATGTCCTTCATGTTGCCTCCATTAGAAATGTCTTTGCTCCTGGAAGAGCTGCCAAGATATTAGACCAGCCCAAAGGAAATTGCTTATATATGATATTTAGATAGGAACATACAGAGTTCCTATATTATATTTCTTTAAAAAAAAAAAAAAGAAACCATTTTAGATTCTACACTTTGAGAATTCATAACCCATTTAGGAGATTGGGGAATAATAAAATATATACATATCAGTAAAGATTTTGTATTTGGATACTGGTCTTCACTGGGATTTGGTTTACTTTTACTCTGTGTTTCCTGGTGGATAAGTAAGAGAAAAACACTAGCAGTCCAGAAGCAGCAGCAGCTGCAGCAACAAAAAGGTCATGAAAAGTAAGTGCTATGCAAATAAAGGAAATAAAACAAACAGATCATTTAAAGCATAAAAGAAATAAAAGAAACAGCCATAAATCAACATGCTTGAAAAAGAAAATTAAAATAAAGGGCAGTTTGAAACAAATCAAAATGTCATCAGAATAAAAAATGGCAAAACCATAAAGAACTAATAAAATAAACAGTAATTGGAAGAAATTGCAAATAAAAATAAAATGGAACTAACAGGAGCAACAGGTGGCTGCTCATGTTACACTAAAGACTGAGTGAAACCAAAAGCTTTTGGATTTCTCCAAAAGCTACGAATGGTTTTGGACCAGTGGGCCTAGCTTGTGAGACCATAAGAAGTAGTAATCAGCCCATCTTAAAGTTTTATTCCAAACATGTTTGAATTTTCTGACAGTCTGGATGCAAAGTTGATGCCTGTTTCCCCCACTACTTGATAGGCCACACAATTAGAAAGAAGCAAATCAATCCCCCCACATCCCTCAACCCCAAAGCCAAAAGTATTGATTCAAACACCTCAGAAGCCAACAAGAAACAAAAGTTCTACGTGTGTCTTTTGAAAGTGAAGTTGGATTTCAAGCCCGGACACAAACTGGGCTGCTGGAATTGCCCTGCTCATGCCGTCGAGCAAGATCAGGGAGGTGAGTTTAGTTCAGATGCTTCTAGGAAGCTGTGGAAGGCAAGATGGGATGCAGGGAGAGACAGGCAGGATGAGACAGCCCCAAGATGAGAACGTAAGCACCAGGAGGTGTGCATGGAGAGAAGAAAATAACCAGCTAATAAATGACTGAATAGGTCACTTCTAACTAGACACCAACTCCTAAAGGACAAAATCAACAAATTAATGTGCTATGTCTGTTTTATTAGCTGTGTCAAATGAATGACAAAGAAGCAGTTGTGGTCAAAGTGTTCGAAATAAGTTCAAATTGATAATAAACCAAAGAAAGGGCCTTATCTGTGCAGGACAGAGGTGGAGCAGAGGGGCTGCTGGTATGATGTATTCCTCTGTAATAGCCTAAATCAAAGGGCAACCTTCCCAAAACTTGTGGAGTTGGGATTGATGTCCTGTCACCACCAGTGCGAGCAGCTGCACTCTGCCTGCCCGGAGTTTCCCTGGCACCTCCCTCCAGCTGGGCCCGCTGCCACGGCCACCTCTGGTGCCTGGCAGGCTGCAGGGCTGTGTTTGTGGTGCTGAGGGACTCTGAGAGGTGCATCCTGCACTGACATTTGTCACCCACTTCCATGGGCTGTGCGACACCTGCTCTGAGAGCTGAGCAGGCAATCCAACTCCTCCACGCTACTGTAAAGGACAGAACAAAAGAGACTCGGGACTGCAGTTGTAATAAGTTGTAGATAAGGAGAAATTTCCTAACCACAGCAATAGATGAATAAAGTAGCTGAACAGAACACGTTCTTCAAACCTACTAGAAACTTAACACCACGCTTCAGCAGTTTATTTTGCCTTTTTATTTTGTTCTAATATATCTGTTCTTAAATGGCCCCTAAACCCACGCTGTGCAGTAATTTATACAAATATTCACAGGCAACTCTGCACTCAGTATATATAATTTTATTGTTTTGACTTAAAAGTCGCAGGACTGAATTAAAAATGCATGGGTGGCACTTTGCCATACTGCACCTAGAGAACAAGAGGCTGTCAGCCTGAGCTCTGTGCCAACAGGTTGCTGTGTACTAGACTAAACTGAACAGCAATAAGTCTACACAGCAGAGCTTTGCTGAAAGATGTGATCACACCTCCTAATGTGACTCCATGGCTCTGTTACTTACAGCTAAATTACATTATTATGACTTCATTGTTGAATCCCAATTCTCCTAATTATAGCCTAGAGATCTATTATTTGATTTTGTAACACCAAGTGCTTCTTTTCTAAATCATGTAATCTCTTGTAGCTTATTAATGTCAGGTTTGTGCACACGCAGGGACTTGGTTGTTTGCCAGGGAGAATCAAATTTTCAAATTTTCACTGTGTTATGTTGCAGGGGTTTGCTTGTTACAATCTAATTATATTGGCACTGAAAGCAAATTTATATTATAAAGCACTTTAACTCTTTCACGGAAACGTATTTGCATATGTAAGTGTCTCGCCATTGGTTTATTAGCTTTTTCATTGGGAAATTTTTATGGGATTGTGTAGAAAAGAATAATAATTCTGAAACCATTAACTCTTTATTTTCCTTTGAAAATGTGAAGGTTTTAATTTAAAGTGATGCTCATCGTAATAAACCCGTGAGTGAAATGCAAGTAGGTGCCACACATGGAACTGGCTTTAAGATTTGTAATGACAAAAGCGGAAAAATTGAAATTTATTGTTTTATTAAATGGCATAAATTCTAAAATGCCATTTCAAATTGAGACTGTATTTCCCCAGTATAAAACTGTCTGACAGGTGGTTCGGATTTTATTTACATAATTCCCAATAATGATAAGTATATTTGGTTACAGGTAGAGTATTTTATAGTAAGAGTAAGCTTTAAAGCTTTTAAGTCCCAATAATATGCCTGTCATTAGCTTCTGCTGAATTCAATGGAAGTTTAAGTGACTCATGATCTTCCAGACTCAGGGAGAGAACAAAAGTGAAACAAAAGACTGCAATTCTCAGTGACTATGCTCCCCTTGTATGAGAGTTGGGGCCATGAGTGATTTTTAAAGTTCTGTTTAAATTACCTGGTTTTGTAATGCTTTTTCCGGACTGCGAGGGCTGTGCCCTGCTCTGCTGCTCCCATAATGTAAATAAAAGGCTGCTGGTTCACTTTCCTCCTCTTCTGGTGTAGCTGTGAGTAGCTCCTGAAAGGAATGGATCTGCACCACCCCACTTGTCTGGCTGCTCCCAGCCAACAGATTTCCACTTCTCTTGCATAAGGTCAAATAACTCTGGCTGCAACATAAGTCATACAACTGCCATCTTGGTGATTTTTATTGTTTTTTCATTTCCCCCTGCCCTCCTCCCATCACTTTCAATTAGATCACTCATTTGGAGGGAATTTCTGGGCAGTCAGGAGACTGTGCAGCTCAGTCCAATACAAGAGAACAGGCAGAGCCTGCAGGAGGGGCAGATGGAGAGAGCAGGGCTGCTCCTCCCCGCGAGAGCTACACTGGGTTAGGTAGAATATGAAACTGTACCCCAACCTGTGCTCTGTCTGCCTGTCACCTCCAGCAGCTACCCTATAATGCCCAGCCTCCCTTCCCTGCTTCTGACGCTCAGCATTTGGTTGGTTCTGCATTAAATTTCCGCCTTATAGGACAAAATGTTCCGCAGGGAATAATTCTGCCTAGTATGTGATATCTCTATCTCTGCCATCTGAGAAGAAAAAGAAAGGATCAGCATTGAGGAACAAGCCTAGGACTAAGCAGCTTGGGGAAGATTTTGTCATTCAGCATGTAAGAGGCTTAGTAGAACAGGGCACAGCCTTTGCTGCTGCAAAGGCAGAGGTTTGCATACTGATATGAATACGGGATTATGATGAAGAAAACATCTGTAGACACAGTTGCTAGTAGAAGTAAATGGATTGCACATTTTGCTGCCAACCTAACAAGCTCTGCCCCTGTTGTCCAGCTTATAGGTAAGCCTAGGGGTTTAGTCCACTGAACTCAATAGAACTTTTCCCATTGGCTTCAGTGGGCTCTATTTCTGCTCCAGGTAGCTAATGAGTGTGGCAACCTACAGAGCATTCTTTGATGAATATCAGTACGTACTGACTATAATATGTGAAATAGGGATATGTTTCTCAGAAACAGAGAGTACTGCTTAAATGTTCTATTTCTCCTGTAGAGGGAGAAGGCCACCCTCCATTTTCTTTTTTCCAGAGGCACATTGAAAGATACTGAGCTGAAAACTTTGCTAGCATCCTCCTGTCATTTGAAGAAGATCCCTGTCTTTACTTCTGTGCTCCTTGTTAGATTTTCCATTTATTTCTTCAGTCCATGACCACCAGACCAAATAGCAGTTGACATCTGTTTATGCAGTTAGTGCTCCTTACTGAATCAAGTCCAATGTCAGTTCTACTCAGTAAATAATAAAGTGTAGCTTTCAATGCATATTAAAAACACCCCATTGGTGGGCTTTCCTGCTGAAGAAATGTGTAAACTCTACAGCCAGATTTAATAGGTTGGTTTATATGTGGATCACCTGCACGTCAGTATTTTTAATATTTACAAGGATTATCATCTCCATTCCAAGTAAGTATTTGGAAAGAGGTCAGGAGCAACCACCATTCCTGTATAGTAAGGTGGCTTTTCTCTATATTTTGATTTTGCAAAAACATCCAGGATCACCAGCAAAATTGGTACCAGTCAAGTGAATAGTAAGAATAAAAAGACATTTCCATGAGACAACAAGATTCCACAGGGAAAACAGTTATCAAGATACAGTGGAACAAATGGGTGTCTTATGCCTTTAAATGCAAGTGTTAAATTTGATACAGTTTCAAGAATTTTAATCTCTTTGAGTTGACCCCTGTAAAATTCAGGCCTCATGTAAAAGTTGATCTTTAAATTAAAATTGCAATTAGAATTGCAATGCAAGTGACATAGAGATCTTCTGAGTTTCCCCACACAACGAGTTTATACATACACACAGACCCATATTACTAAGCAATATGAGCACTATAAAATTTGAAAGAGCAACTCTTGTGTCTTCTGCGGTGTAAGTATCAGAGACTGGACCAATGAAAGGATCAGTCCAAGATAAAGAAGTGATGAAAAGCAATTACACAGCAAATTACCCTTCCATATGGTTGTTTAGTAAGACATACTGATCTGTAATGCAATTTTCAGGAAATCATTGATCAAATGTATGGATACATCTCAGGGTCCCTCTTACTCTGCTATTAAAGCAGCATATTTAATAGCTTTATTTAGCTGTCTAACAAGAAGGTGAACTTTTGATGCAAAATAAGCCTCAGAGCTTACATTTTCCTTGTGGTAGATCCATAGAATTATGATCAAATAATGGATTGTGGTATTTCTTGATTACACAGTTAGGGAGCAATCACCTGCCATGTTTGCTTATCTAGTTTATTTTCCCAATCAAGCCACATTGCAATTGAAGATTTTGAAACAAAGTCAGTGCAACTGCTGGAGAAATTGCCACAACAATTTTGATTCTGAACTTTATATCAATCACACTAGCTGCTCCCACGGCAGTTTTGTTTTGCTACAAATACTAATGAACATTCTTCTTTTGGATTTTGTTTCAGCACATTTGATACTGTAGAGCTTTGTACTTTGCCTTGCACTTCTTTTCTTAGTGAGATGTGTATGCACATCCTGGCCTAAACACATGCACTGTTACACTTCATTTTATTGGAATTAGCACAGATAGATGATAAAACTTGCTGGTGAATCTGCAGATGTTTGACAAACTTTGGAATAGAAGCAAGGTCTCCTAAGCCCTAAAGCTGTGGTTTGACTGTTGCCCTTCTTACCGTTTATAAATATGTAGCTGATTTCTATCCATAAGTATTTTGTCCCAAAACCATGCTGTTTCAGCTGGAATTAATGCATGTGCACTTACGTGATTTTTTTTTTATTTCCTGTGAATATATTTAATACATAATCAATTATTAAATAAGGGGGGGTGTGAAGAAATTGAACCAAAAGGAGTCACCCTTACAAATCCAATTTCTGTTGGCTGCATGACTCATTAGTGAACCTTACTCAGTGCTCCTATTGTGCTGAGTGCCTTGTAATGAAACACACAGGGTTAATGGCTGCAGTGCCCTGGGTTTAAGCGAAACCACAGCAGGTGTGTGCCTTAACGAGGTGTTTATGGGGAGACAGGTGCATGTAAATACAGAGCAGGAGGGCACAGGAACGGCCAGGAGAGCGGGCAGAGCAGTGTGACCACAAAGTGCTCCAAGAGCAGTTACAGAGTTAAGCGCTAATTGTCCCGGGGTCTTTGATACCGGCAAGTCAGACCTAAAAGACTTCATGTCTGTAGTAAAACATTCTTTGTTGCCATCCCTTCCGTGGAAGAGGCTGGCACTAGGAAAACTCCAAAGACAACTCTTGTTTCTTTATGCATTTGGCTAAATGACCTTTCCTAGGAAATACTGTGGAAAGTTTTCCCCAGATTAATCACCGATCCCTAACGTGGTGCATGGGGCTTGGCACACAGGCATGCACAAGGGGGTCCTATCTCCACCTGCCCGGTACAGAAAGCATTTCATTACATTCCCTTCTAGATCAAAACCAGATATTGATAGCAAGGGCCCTAAACTGATGAGTGAAGTAGCAATAAGAGATGCTAAAACCAAGCAACCTCAAATATCCAGCTTGTGTGCCAGGTAGAGGAAGAGCTCCTCAGATAAAATCCATGTCTTAAAGTAAGAACTGATTCACGTGCTCTCGAATGATAAGAACAGCATTTTGGGGGTAGATAACAGCTGCAAATGTAGGTAGCAATTGTCAGGGGTGGCCAAACCACAAGCATCCATAATGGACACACTCTAGAAAGTCACTTGCCTGAACTTAGGATGTTGAAGCTCTCTTTCAGCAAATTAAATTAGTTAGTCTTTGCTGCTAAAACTATCTGTGACCTCTCTTATTCCTATGCTAGGAGACAAGTCTCCTTTTATCTTTTTACTTGACTTTGCAAACAATAGTAAAACAAAGTCTATTGTTGATGGTATAATTTCTCTGACTCGTTACCAGCTAAAGGAGGAATAATTCACACGTCCAAATCCTCTGAGCTGACACTGCCACAGAGATCACTATTTTTCTCCTGGCTAACTTCTAATGGTGGAGTCTATTATTAAACCCCTTTTTCAACCCTGAAGATACAGGCTTCTTTCTCAATAACAAAACAAAAAGTAGAGACCTGATTCTGGGAACTAATATTCCCAAGAAATATGTTTTCTTGATACTGTGAAATGTCATCTTGTTGCCTGTTATAATCTGTTTGTGGTACACATTAGCAGTGTTTGGGAAAAATCAAAATAAATTCCTTTGGAGGATTCACGATGAACATAATCCTTAACAAAAAAATGTTTTTATTAGAACTTATCTCATTGTTTGTTACTTTTTGACAGTTTCATCTCCCTCTTAGCTGTGAAACAGGAGTATAGGATAAGTCAGCTCCAAATGTCATCCTCAGGGTATTTCTTTAGGCTCCTGACATAAGCAGAATTGGCTCAGATTACTCAATTACCTGCTGGCACTCTGAAGGTGCCTGAAGAAATAGTGTGAATATATTGCTGGAATTTGCATTAAATGTGAATGGGTAGTAAAAAAAATCTGGATTCTTTGACCTCTTTGTGGTTTGTATTAAAAAAAAAATCTAACTGGGATCTCTTGTGTTAGAACAGCTGCATGCTTTAAAAATGCTCTTAAAATTTATTTATTTTTTAAAATGCCTTTATTTATAACTTTTCATGGTTGAAAATTAAAATAGTCTATTTCCATTAAATTACACTGAAAAAAAATTAAACAAGAGAAACAGAAAGTTTAATGACACTGCTTGAGTCTCATGGAAAAAGGAAAAATATGCTAACCTCTGAAGATTGCTTGTTACTCTTTAAGGTAATTTTTTGAGCTGTCCGTTTTTTTCGGTTTGTAAGGCAAGCTGACAGGCACTTTGGACAACTTATCACGACACTGTGAGCCATAAATGTGATGCAGTGCTTCATAAATGTGACAAAGTACTTCCAAAACAACTGTTGACTTTTAAAGGCATCCTACTTCTCTAAAAGGAGGATATTTACTCTAAGTGCAGTTTGTAGGGATTGTCAGCTAATTTGATACCTGTGCATCTTTAATATGTTTGTGAATTCAGAAGATATTCATAATCGTAAGTATCTATGAGATTACTGTCTTTTAAACCAGGCTTGACAGCACAATAGAGTCCAATAAAAGAAAGCATTGGTTGTACAAGGGATGCTTGAAAAGAAAGACAACTTGAATGCAAATAAGATAAAAACATAATTGACAAAGAAACTGAAACTGCATGTGTATTTCTGTACTTCATCCTCTCCACATCATCATCTCAGGAACCAAACATAAAAATACTATTGTTATAATAAGAGGGGTTCTAATGAAAACTGAAGTGTAGAGGAGTTAATGTAGAACAAAGAGGCTTCCCATTAGAGGGATACATTAATAATCTATAAAAGATGACAGATATTTAAATTTTCCTAACTGCTTAAAACTCTACCCCACTGTTGGTGTTACATAAAGAAATTTTGTTGAAATAAAATACACTTTCAGCTTGATGGTCATCTGTAATTCAGAGTGTGTTTCTCAGCAGATTGAAAAAATTCCAGCTGTGTCCAGCTTTACACTGGAAAAGATCAAGTGATATTTACAAGATTTAAATCCAAAAAACCTAACGGCCTCAACAAAACCTTCCCACTGTTATGTTCATGATACACCAGATGACGCACAGGTAATATTAGTACATGAAGCTTTTTAATGTGAGGATAAGTTATAGCCAAATTAAACTGTGCCTGATTACAGAAATGAAATCACCACTATAGCTAAAAACAAAAGTGTACCCACAACCTAAAAATATATATGTTTTCCAGGTGCAGTCCAAAGTAAGACTTTGCCTTTTGTTAAAACCTTTGGCAGGTGGAAAGGGCAGTTACACTGTACATTAGATTGTGTCACTTCTATATATCTTCAGCTATCATCACAGGAAGAATTCAGGAATGGCAATACCTGGCTCTTGAAGCACTACTGAAGGTTGTTTTGTGGATCATTTTTAGCCAAGCTTGGTTAAGAAGTTGTCATTCCCCTCTCCACTCCATGTTTCCTCACCACGTTCCTGTGGTGCTCTGTCTGGTGCAGCTATACACAGCTGAACCAGAGCAGCCTGAACTTATCCATCTTTATAAAACCTTTGGTTCTTCCAGTGGCTTCCAGAAGCAACCGTCAGAACAAGCAGAGAAAGAGATACTGGCCTTAAGCCACACATCATATCAATGTCAGGGCTTTTATCTTCGACAACAACTCTGTTCCCCAAACTGTCTGCCATGACAATCCAGGAATTACATCCAAAAGCATTGATTTGTCAGCCTAGTTAGGGACTTTTCAGACAAGGCTTGAAATAAGGTGATGATAAAAATCCGTCTTTTGCTGAAAATATGGTCCTGGAGGTAAACAGGAATTACAAAAGAGACAAAAAGGACTATAGTAATATGGGGAGGCAAAAGGGAGTGGAGATGACTAGTTACCCAACCATCCGTGGCAAAAAGGCAAGGCAGAAGCAGGCCATTTTGGTATGTAGTATAGACATACTTCAGAAAGTGAAGAAAAGTTCCAGATGTGACAGTAAACCAAAAGAGTTCATGGCATGCAAGAAAAAAAGGTGGTGGGAATAATGGGAGCTGGACAGCGAACAACCTGAGGGATCTGGTAGATAGACTCTTATAAATAGATTCAATAAACTGCATGAAAAATAGGACTTTGGAGAGAGTGGTGGTTATGCCATTAAATATTAAAGGCACACTTGCCACCTGTCTCAATTGACAGGAAAAAGGAAATGTAACAAAGCAATGTAAAAGCTTCAAGACCTTCATACTATAAGTCCAAAGAAAGTAAAGACTAGCAAAATAGAAACAGGATTGACTAAAGATGTATACAAAGAAATAGACTGACATGTAAGGTTTAGATTGAAAAAGCTGGAGCACAAAATGACTTATCAGTATCAAAACAAATAAAAGGTGATTAGGATAGAAAACATTGATTCATAATTAATGAAGAAAGAAAAAGAAATATCCATTACTGAATAAAAGAAAAAGGAAAGTAGGTTTCATAGAATAGACTAAGGTGTTTTCTGCCCTTTTTAATTCATTCTTCCTCAAAAAATTTAGCTGCACAGCTAGATTTTTCATTTTTATATATTAAGATGTGTAGAGTCTGCAATGTGAAACATGTGAGTTAAAGCGTGCTCAGAGGAGTTAGATGCATTGTGGGCCTTGATGGAAGATCCACCTTAAAGGTATTCTAAAGCAAGTCAGGGTAATCTCTAAACCAGAAATTGCTGTTTTCAAGAGTGTGGAAAGCTGAGGGAAGTCCCTCATAACTGGAGAAATGGAAACTGTCTTTAAGAGAGAAGGGAAAGGACTTTTGAGCAGACTGGCTTTTAGAAAGGCACCTGTCTCAAAAAGCCAGGAAATCATCATGTTTCCTGTTGTAAATACACAGAAATCAATGTTCAGTTCTCAAAGTCGCACTTCGACTTTACTGGATGCACAATTTTCTCCTGGTACCCTCACAGTTGTGATTGGATTGACATTGTACAATTTGCAAGAGTAGTGACCAGAAGAATTTAAGAAACTTGAGGTGTATTCCCTCCCAAATGCAGGACTGAGTCTTCAGCTTGAAGACCTTGGTCATGAGGGCAGATCTAGGAGTTTGGGATTACAGCAGGGGAAAATGCATGTCTTTTCATTGGGGGATCTGATTCAAGCTGGCACACCACGATTAACTGCAAGTCTCAGATGGTTTTTATTTTTACATATTTATTTTTCCCTGCCACAAGATACAAACTAGGATGTTTAGTTAGAACAACATGTTTAATTGTACTCTGCATAAACTCCCATTTAGAAAGAAAATGTTTTTCAAATAAAGTTCTTTAAATGTTTTGTGCAACACCTGGACTTTTTTTCTGTGTAAAGGATCTGAAAGGAATTTAGAATCCCAGACTCCTTGTGGTTCTCACATCGTCATAAAAAGGCAGATACTAGAATGTGCTTGCTGCTGGGAACTGACACTTCAGAGTTAATAAGGAAGGAAAACCTCTCCTACTAAGTGCAAGTTTGATTCTGTAGTGCCTAGGAGTTTTGCCTGAGGGTCTTTCTGAAGAGGACTAGGAATTGTATGCAAGATGGGGAAGAGAGTGTTAAAAGATTGTTTCCTCCTGTTATCCCCTGGTGCAGGGGCTGAGCCCGTTCATCCTGGCACGGCCTGTGTCACAATGTGCACACGGAACATCCCTACTGGGCAGTGGAGACAGGAGGGTGGGCTCCTGCAGTCACCATCCAGACAGGTGCAGCACAGAGGAGAAGCTCATAGACACAACAATAATGCAGATTACATTCTCCAGACTATTTAGATACCTGTGGTATGATTTAGTCTCCTAATTTTATCACAACTCCTAAAATTTATTTGTTGCTTCCTTGGAAGATCTGATTTCTGAAGGCATATGATGATATGAAATCTTAATCTTTGTTAAAAAAAGAGAAAATATGTTATAAACTCTTAGACTTCCAAAGAAGATATGTAAAGCGCAAACTGTGAGGGTTCAAAACCAAAAAAGGCAAGAACTAACAGTTTTTATTATTTCTTCTAGTACTTTGGAGTTAACTTATCACTTTTTATGGGCTAGGTCAACTAGAATATTGTCTTGGGCTTTCAATCTGTGCTCTACTCTTATTCTCTGTTGTTTAAAAATCACAGTTGCTTTGAAGATAAATGAATTCTAGTCCAGGGCTACAGAAGAATATAAAGTTTCAACAGTTTTCAGGAATACCTAAAAATTTAGATGCCTATATCCCTTAGAATATCAGTGGTAGCCAGGCATTTAACTCTTCTAAGATCTTTTGCAAATCTTACCTGAAATCTCTGTTATATTTAAGTGTTTTGCCTATTGAGCTGAAGGACCAGAATCGACTCTTGCACAGTATGTTTCTTATAATTACTCACAATGGGAGACTGCACTGACAGCCAACTCTGGGAGGTATTTCTGAATCTCTGATTTCTAACATTCTTCACTTTCTCACCCTATGGTATGAACAGACTGCCTTATATTGCTGACAATTTATGTTTTCCCTCTATCACCCACCTACGTAACATCTATGTTGAGCATTTACGTTTACACTAATAGCCCCTGAGAATCAATTACCATAAGAAGATCTGTTTCTTTACACTTCAACTGATGAATCAGTCATAGGTTAAAACAAGAGGAGGTAAAAAGCCAGCATGTCTGCACAGATTTTCTAAAAACCCTTTACTTAAAAATACTCTGGATACAGAATTTTTTTTTTCCCTGTCGTGTGCATGCTCAATATTATTTTACTGGCCTTAAAATCTGCTTTCATAAATGAATTGAGCAAAAAAGCACTCAGGATTAAGTGTATATTTTATACACTCCACTACTGTATAGTATCCCCATGCAGCAGAACTCAGGCTGTTTAGTTGGCACTCCCTGGTGGAAGGAAGCATGATAGCAAACCGAGCTTAACTTCAGGCCTGATCTTGTAAATATGGCACTATGAGGAGGACAGGAAAAAAACCTTCTGATATCCCACCCACCTGTGGTTACTCACTAGCCCCGGGTAGAGTTCTTGCATGGAGATTTTGTCTGTTCCTCACACACAGAGAGGAATTTGAGAGTCTGTTGATAACTTTCCCCCTCTTTCTAA
The DNA here is from genome assembly GCA_013398055.1 of Ifrita kowaldi. NCBI lineage: Eukaryota > Metazoa > Chordata > Aves > Passeriformes > Cinclosomatidae > Ifrita > Ifrita kowaldi. The sequence continues at coordinate 334,044 of VZRS01001717.1, read as the reverse complement.
AAAGCTCTCGGTGACAAAGCTCTGCAACGAGTTCTTTCTATCTCTCCCAAAGTTTTTTCAGAAGTGTGGAACCATCACCAGTAGAGAATGTGATGTCTGTCCTGATTTGTCTCTCACAGACCAAGGTAAAATGGCTTAAAGAACCTTACTCAGATTTCTAGAATAGATCTCAGATGGCCAAAGTCACCCAAAAACTGATTAATTTTTTACATTTTCTAATGTTGTTTGGAAATGCCTTCTCTTTCTCATTGCTGACCAAACTGTCAGCAACACTCTTTATTAGAAGATGCAATTATATCCCATCAGGTTCCTGGCATTTGTGCACATTTCCAGAATTATCCATACTCTGGCCATAACAGCCTGAGTTGCAAGGCAGTCTAAGCACAGAAATCTCAGGGGGAGCCTCCCAGCAATGGGCACCTGTCCAGTGGCCTTTCTCTGCTACATATAATTTCCTACAACAAAGGCAATCCAAGCCCCAGGTTTTGTCACCTAAGTGGTACCTTCCCAAAAGAAAATGTACAGATGTACACTTATCACATCCTCCTGGGAACAAATAGCCTCCATTCAGAAAGTAATGAGAAGTACCTGGGTATTCATTGACAGTGTGACCCTTTTAACCAAATACTGCCTTTCTAACCTGTGATTACATAGCTACAATGGCAGAAGAGGCTCTGGATGAACAAAGGTAGATACCAGGAAATACTGGGAAAATGCTTCCTAAGCACAGGCAAAATTAGCAAAAAATCATATGTTAATGCAATTTAAATGCCAGTTTCAAAGCTCTCAAGATCTTCCTAATTCTGAAGTTCACAGTGAGGAATTTATAAAACTATCAAAGGAATCCCTTTTTTTGGATCAAATCCATTTCAATCTAGTTAAACATCCTGAAAAAATATTTTGCAAAAGACAAATATTTTTAAAGTTAATGCAAGGCAACATTGATATGTATAATTTCCATCTGAGAAGCATAAAAACCATATGACTCCTGTTCATAGTTACAGTCTCACAGCAATTTCCCAATTATAGCTCCTTATTTAAGAAGTGAAAAGACTTTATTTTCAAATCACTTGTCTCCTTTCTTATACATTAGTATTAGTATTAAAAATGTAAAAGAAAAGTTTCATGGTCAGCTTTTAGCCTCAGTTTCATGGCCAACTTTTAGCCTTAGTTTCACGGCCAACTTTTAGCCTTAGTTTCACGTATACAAGCATCATATACTGACAATGTATAGAAGACATATAAATCAAACCTCCCTTTGCAATGAAACCACAGTTAAAAAGAACTGGAGAAATATCTGAGTCACCAAAGTCCGTAACATCTTTGACTTAAAGCACTTCCAGGGCACATCGGCTAAGAGAGGAGATTGCCTTTTTATATAAACCCCTTTTTTTGGAGTGGAACCACGATGCAAATAATTCCAAATAAAGCAGGGAGACAACCAAACATGAATTAATGTCTTGCAGAGCCAACAGTTTATGACAGCAGGACCCAAACTACAGCTATAAGCAGGGTTTCAGGCAGCACCGTGCACAACACGGAGGCAGTGGGGTGTGGATGGTTTGTTACTTAAGAGACTGCAATGCATGGAGTCATCTCCGCTTCCTGCCAGCTTTCCTGTACTGATGGAGTGTTCTGGGCAGCAGGACTGGGATTCTGCTTAGGTACTCCTGGGAAAGGTACATCTCTGCAGCTGTCATGCCCCATTAAGGCAACTCTGTTTTATTCCTAAATCAGTCAGAAGAGGGGGAATGCTGGGGTCCCACACTAATTTAGAAAGATGTTATCCTTCTCTTTACTGCTAAGTAGAACTGCATTTCAGCTGCAAACACTCTAAGAAACGCCTATTGTGTTTTTGCCTGTTAACTCAATTTTCAAGAGAAAAAGCTTTCAATATTTGTGTTTTCACAATGAGAAAACAATTATATACCTGCCTTTGTCTGGTACTAATGACAGTCATAATTAATTCCAGGCAAACATCAACTATGTCTAGCTTGTAAGGATTTTGGCCTCCACAAGAGGCTGTTTTCTCTTACATTCCATGGGCAAGGTCCAAAGTCCATAGAGTCAATTGGATTTGGTCAAGTGTGTTTTGGCTGGGGTCCTGCATGCACAGGTTATTTGGCATTCATGTAATCCATCTCCCCTCCATAAAATTATGCATTAATCTTTCCAGTGCTAATTTCCGCGTATCTTCCACCTTTTTCATATGGTGCATGGAATTAGCTCACATTTACATTTGCTTAGGGCTCACACATGGCCACGGTTCAGTTTACATCCTCCTGGTAACATGTTTAACTGGGGTAACCTGAACGAGCATCTGACCCTTTGATCTCGCCAAATTTGCGCTTTGTTATGATGATATTATTTACAGTGCAGGTTTACTTTCCTTTGCTCACAACACCCAAAAATGTCTCAGGTAAACCAATGAAATTTAGTCTTCAGAGTTGCTAATTCCACAGTTTTTCACAAACTGCAGGAAATTTCACATTGGTCCTCTTATTTCTTCTTCACCGTTTTGTTGACAACCATGAAGTAATTGAAGTAATGCAGGATATCTTAAAGTAACATAAATAAATGGGAAAATGAGACTACATCAGTCTAAATGCTGTTCAGGAAAAGTACAGAACAAATAGGGAAAATATCATATATGTAAATCATTTGTGAAATCAAGTTAAAATTAATGACAAACAAAATTGAGTTCCCTTTGTGGTTGATTTCCATTTAGCTGCACCCAACAATAAAATAGTTATGAAAGAAAGCTACCAATTAGATTTTAATTCAAAACATTTCCAGAAAACAGTTCCCAAATCTCAATTGATATCTCTCCAACAACCTCCTAATTGCAGCAAGTTGGTGGTAAAGGGAAAAAAAAAACTGCTTTAAATGAAAAAGATGTATTCCGTCTGCTGGAGCATGCAGTATCCTTTCCTTAATTATTCCCAGGATTTCCCCTGTACACGAGCTTCCGCTGAAGATTATATATAGACAGATAGATATGTCTGTGTTGTGTGTGTGTGTGCATGCGCACACGCACATGGATGTGTGCTGAGGGAAAGAGACAGGAAACATCATTGTTTCAAAATTTGAGGAGTTTATCCAATGTTCTACTGGTTTTATTTTTATAAAGTGTGCTATTGGGCAAAGACCACAGCGTTCAGAGCTGGGGAATTCCTTCCATTTAGTTGTATGTGGTGGTGCGCCTTCTTGAAAGGATCTTCAGAATAACCAGGAATTTGGAATCACCTATAATGAGACTCTCCAGATCCTGTCTGATCTGACCTTTCCCTATCCTAACACAGAGCAAAATATGCCACCTTACCCAGGAAGTGCAGCAAAAGTTCACTCTTCCTCTCCTTTCTTACCTAAGGTAGACAGACACATCCCATGATTCTGCCTTCATCTAACATGAGACCGAATTCTTCTGAAACCCCTCAGTCTGGTCCTTGCCATTTTGTTCTTTGCACAATTGAAACCAGAGACAGCACTCTGCAAAGTCCTAAAATCCAAGAAAGATGACACTGCGACATCGAAAGCCTGATCTGCCTAGCAAGAATATGCTCCACATGACAAGAGATGGAAAAACTTTAAAATATTCTTTATGCTTTAAGCAGAAACTTCCAAGCAGATGATCAGTGATGTCTCTGAGACATGCAAAATCAACGCTACAGTGTCTGGGAAGAACTAAAGATATCTGGCCACCTTCCACACTGAAAGGTCAGAGCACCTTCTTTCATTACAGGTCAATGAGCAACAGACAATATCTTACCTCTCGCTTACCTGCTTGGAAACCATGTAACCCTCTAAATATATTGAACCCTTCTGAGCTGGATTTTTAAACATCATCTAGCATTTGGAAATATGGTTATAGTCCACATTCCAGCCCACACAGCATACTGGCATTGCATTGCTAGAGAAGATGAATAAGCAAACTGAGGATGAGGCAAAGGTAAGAGGACAGTTCTGAGCATCCTTTGCAAGGAAGGACTAGATGAAACAATCAGCATGCAAGAAGCATGACAGATATTTATTAGCTGATGGTGTCATAAAAGCAGATTTTTTTCACGCAGTCCATGAATGCTTTCAAATGTAATCTCAATAATACAAGGTAATGCACCTCCTGAAATTCCTCTCACACTGAAATTTTTAAATCTGATAGGAGCCCTGGAGCAAATGGCACCATTTATGTTCTTGGCAGCTACAGTTTCTGGGAGATGAAGGTCTCATTGATTCCCCTCAAGCTGTTAGGGTTAAAAGTATGTTTGGGTAGATTAAGATCTAAAAGATCTTATTTTAGAGTGGGGCATATTTAAGGCTCTTCTCACAGGCAGATAGCAACGGCACATAAATGAGCTTCACCAGAGGAGGTTCAGGTTGAAGATCAGGAAGAATTCCTACATGGAGAGGGCAGTTAAGCAGTGGAATTGGCTGCCCAGGGAGGTGGTGGCATCACCAACCCTGGAAGTGTTCAAGAAACAGCTGGATGTGACACTTAGTGCCATGGTCTATTTGACAAGATGGTGATCGACCAAAGGTTGGACTTGGCGATCTTTGAGGTCTTTTCCAATCGTAATGATCCTGTGATTCCATGTATGGCGTGTAAGTGGGTTTAAAGGACCCTACTATGATTGGTTGCTACATAACACATGTGAAAGAACAACTGAGGGACATCTGAGGTACTACGCATCTGTAGATGAAAGAATTACCTGAAAACTATAGCAGTAAAAAAACAAACTTGGGGCATGTTCTCTTTATCACAATATACCTGCTCTACCTTCATAATAAACTCAACCAGTGTGAAAATTCCTTGATGTTCTCAAAAAAAGCATTCATGAAGAGTCTGGCACCCTCAGTACACCTTACATTAACTCTTGCAATTTTGAAAAACTCAGTTTTGGTATAAATGCTTGTGTCTGTAAGATGCCATCTCTGGCTTTTTTGCTTGCTTTGCCAATTAAATTTTATTTTCCTTGTTAGGGAAATGTCTCTTTAAATACAGAACAATTTCTGATTATGTGAAAGGAATTTTTATAGGCTGTTTTTCCATTTTTTTAGTGGGGGAAAAAAAAGAAAAAAACAAAAAAAGAAAAAAGACAGGAAAGAAGATACCTGGTGTCTCCAGCAGAGTAATGGAATGTAATCAAAAATTGTCAGCATAATCTCTGGCACATCCAATTTAATCATTATATCCATTCAGAGAAGTTCTAACATGGTTTTATGTTATGTCCCTGACTTCTTGCAACCTTTACTTGGTCAGATCTACCCACAGAAAAGCACAGATGACTTCCCTTCCATGTAAAATAAGCTGAGCAAGTAACAAAGCAACGCCTTTTAACAACAACAAAAACTGTTTTAACAAGGGATCCTACTTGCCCCCCCATTCTAGAGCTAAGGCAAGCAATATTTCGTTATAGATTCAAATATTCATGCTGTTCTAGATTATTTGAGTTCAAGTGTTTTGATCAGAAGTGCCTTTGGTGTTCCAATGAACATAATAAATAAGGAGCCCTACTCAAGTGTTAATTCTCAGCAGAAACTAAACTTACCCGCTATTGTCACAGCGACACACAAAACAAATGAGAGGTGGAGCTGCCTCTAATAAATATTTTCTGTCTTTCATCAGAGAAGTGTGGTCTGAATAATAGCTCTGACAAAGACCAGCATGTCTAAGATCAAAACTGTAGCATATACCAACAGGCCAGAGGGGAAAATATCTCATATAAAGACCAAATAGAAAAATCCCTTGTAGCTGTGATTATCAGACAGCCAGAGAACTGCTCTCTGGAAGGTTATTGAGGCTCATTGTCCCACCCCCCTACTATCACACTCTATCTACAAGAAAGACACGGAAGTCACACACCAGTACCCACAGACATCCGCAAATATTGACTTCATTAAAATCATATTGTGCTTTTTTTCTCTCCGTTTTTTTATCTGTAGGAAAGTGTCCTCTCCGGATGTTTTCTTCCCCCATTTCCCTTTTTAAGATGCTGAGGATTCTGCCTCCTTCTTCCTGTGGGTAACGGAAAAAAAACCCACAAAAAAGGTCATCATTCGATCCCTGCTTTGTCTCTTACTATAATAAAATGATCTTCCTCTATATCACACATTTATATGCTTGACATCTATGCTTGACATTTAGTAATAAAACCGAAGTCATAATCTGCTTTCAGTTAAAAGAGTCGTCTTGAAACCCTTTGGTATTCTTGTCAAAAATAATAATTGCTCATTGTCAACATTAACCTCCTTGAGCCTGCAGATCCATCATTCCCGTTCCTCAACTTAACAAGCATTACTGCCTACAAAAATCTGCTGTTGAGGTAATGGATGGAACACTGTGGCTGTTACATCTTACTAGATGTTCTTATAGTAGTACTGCATGGTAACATTATCTGGGAATGGTTCAAAACAAGTTCTTAGTTACAGTAGAAAAATAGGGGTTTTGAAAGAACTATAATAATTCACAAAAAATCCACATTTATTAAGCAGTGCCACACATATTATTAATAAAAAACCCATGCAGTTTTGTTCTCTTAATTTTTTTTTTAACCANGGAAGGACTAGATGAAACAATCAGCATGCAAGAAGCATGACAGATATTTATTAGCTGATGGTGTCATAAAAGCAGATTTTTTTCACGCAGTCCATGAATGCTTTCAAATGTAATCTCAATAATACAAGGTAATGCACCTCCTGAAATTCCTCTCACACTGAAATTTTTAAATCTGATAGGAGCCCTGGAGCAAATGGCACCATTTATGTTCTTGGCAGCTACAGTTTCTGGGAGATGAAGGTCTCATTGATTCCCCTCAAGCTGTTAGGGTTAAAAGTATGTTTGGGTAGATTAAGATCTAAAAGATCTTATTTTAGAGTGGGGCATATTTAAGGCTCTTCTCACAGGCAGATAGCAACGGCACATAAATGAGCTTCACCAGAGGAGGTTCAGGTTGAAGATCAGGAAGAATTCCTACATGGAGAGGGCAGTTAAGCAGTGGAATTGGCTGCCCAGGGAGGTGGTGGCATCACCAACCCTGGAAGTGTTCAAGAAACAGCTGGATGTGACACTTAGTGCCATGGTCTATTTGACAAGATGGTGATCGACCAAAGGTTGGACTTGGCGATCTTTGAGGTCTTTTCCAATCGTAATGATCCTGTGATTCCATGTATGGCGTGTAAGTGGGTTTAAAGGACCCTACTATGATTGGTTGCTACATAACACATGTGAAAGAACAACTGAGGGACATCTGAGGTACTACGCATCTGTAGATGAAAGAATTACCTGAAAACTATAGCAGTAAAAAAACAAACTTGGGGCATGTTCTCTTTATCACAATATACCTGCTCTACCTTCATAATAAACTCAACCAGTGTGAAAATTCCTTGATGTTCTCAAAAAAAGCATTCATGAAGAGTCTGGCACCCTCAGTACACCTTACATTAACTCTTGCAATTTTGAAAAACTCAGTTTTGGTATAAATGCTTGTGTCTGTAAGATGCCATCTCTGGCTTTTTTGCTTGCTTTGCCAATTAAATTTTATTTTCCTTGTTAGGGAAATGTCTCTTTAAATACAGAACAATTTCTGATTATGTGAAAGGAATTTTTATAGGCTGTTTTTCCATTTTTTTAGTGGGGGAAAAAAAAGAAAAAAACAAAAAAAGAAAAAAGACAGGAAAGAAGATACCTGGTGTCTCCAGCAGAGTAATGGAATGTAATCAAAAATTGTCAGCATAATCTCTGGCACATCCAATTTAATCATTATATCCATTCAGAGAAGTTCTAACATGGTTTTATGTTATGTCCCTGACTTCTTGCAACCTTTACTTGGTCAGATCTACCCACAGAAAAGCACAGATGACTTCCCTTCCATGTAAAATAAGCTGAGCAAGTAACAAAGCAACGCCTTTTAACAACAACAAAAACTGTTTTAACAAGGGATCCTACTTGCCCCCCCATTCTAGAGCTAAGGCAAGCAATATTTCGTTATAGATTCAAATATTCATGCTGTTCTAGATTATTTGAGTTCAAGTGTTTTGATCAGAAGTGCCTTTGGTGTTCCAATGAACATAATAAATAAGGAGCCCTACTCAAGTGTTAATTCTCAGCAGAAACTAAACTTACCCGCTATTGTCACAGCCACACATAAAACAAATGAGAGGTGGAGCTGCCTCTAATAAATATTTTCTGTCTTTCATCAGAGAAGTGTGGTCTGAATAATAGCTCTGACAAAGACCAGCATGTCTAAGATCAAAACTGTAGCATATACCAACAGGCCAGAGGGGAAAATATCTCATATAAAGACCAAATAGAAAAATCCCTTGTAGCTGTGATTATCAGACAGCCAGAGAACTGCTCTCTGGAAGGTTATTGAGGCTCATTGTCCCACCCCCCTACTATCACACTCTATCTACAAGAAAGACACGGAAGTCACACACCAGTACCCACAGACATCCGCAAATATTGACTTCATTAAAATCATATTGTGCTTTTTTTCTCTCCGTTTTTTTATCTGTAGGAAAGTGTCCTCTCCGGATGTTTTCTTCCCCCATTTCCCTTTTTAAGATGCTGAGGATTCTGCCTCCTTCTTCCTGTGGGTAACGGAAAAAAAACCCACAAAAAAGGTCATCATTCGATCCCTGCTTTGTCTCTTACTATAATAAAATGATCTTCCTCTATATCACACATTTATATGCTTGACATCTATGCTTGACATTTAGTAATAAAACCGAAGTCATAATCTGCTTTCAGTTAAAAGAGTCGTCTTGAAACCCTTTGGTATTCTTGTCAAAAATAATAATTGCTCATTGTCAACATTAACCTCCTTGAGCCTGCAGATCCATCATTCCCGTTCCTCAACTTAACAAGCATTACTGCCTACAAAAATCTGCTGTTGAGGTAATGGATGGAACACTGTGGCTGTTACATCTTACTAGATGTTCTTATAGTAGTACTGCATGGTAACATTATCTGGGAATGGTTCAAAACAAGTTCTTAGTTACAGTAGAAAAATAGGGGTTTTGAAAGAACTATAATAATTCACAAAAAATCCACATTTATTAAGCAGTGCCACACATATTATTAATAAAAAACCCATGCAGTTTTGTTCTCTTAATTTTTTTTTTAACCAGAAAGTGAACTTGTTTTACCACATAAAGTATTTATGCCAAGTGGGATAACACTTGAGATAATAATTTCAGTGTTTTCCACAAAACTTTTCTTGTTCAGTGTGTTTTAGGTAATAATCTCTCCACCTGAATATTTTAGGATGGCTGAGCTAAGTGAGGAAAGTTGGAGACATGATAGAAAGGTCTAGTATGTAATTATTAAAATCAGTTTAGAAATGAAAAAATAATTAAATCGACCCCAAATTTTCTAAGGAATTAGAAATCTATCTAGATGTCCATTTGAATAAGTGAGAAAGTAGAATACACTCCAAGGCAGAAATTCTGCCCATTTAAAAAAAACTCCAAAGAGCTGTGAATGCTTTCTCTACAAAAAAGCCCAAAAAGACAGTAATTTTATGGGGAGAAAAACCCAAAGAACCAAACAAAACAACAAAAACCTCCAAACCCAAACCGACTAAAGTTGCTTATCAAATTTCAATCCAAGAATTACGGTACAACTAATTAGCTTCTTCTTGACTCCATTTCCTTTGTGCTGGGTAAACTGAAGGGAAAGTCTCCTACTTCTGTCCAGGCATTTTCATTAGGGCCTAAGAAGTAACTGACTGTAAGAAAAATGTTTTTCTTAGAATCTTTTGAGACTCTGTGACTTGCCTTGCTACCTATTTCAAACATAGTTTGAAATGTAGTCCTAGTTATATTAGTGGAACTACATGTAAAAACGGTTATCAGGGCTTTGTAAGAGAAGAGATCACAACATAACTGGTACCACATAATACTAATCCTAAATGCATTTATAATTCTAGAGCGTAATTAGTCTAAAAATATTTGTGCTTAGCACAGATGTATGAAATTCATAATGAAAATCACAATACTCATCGATTGTTGCTGACCCATAGTAAATGTTAAAGTATGAGAATTTGATAAGGATTAATATGTGAAAGGAAAGACTGTGTGTAATGATGCTAGTGGCGCTTATGGCGTTATAAAATATCACTTTAAACTTGTGTTTTTCTAACTGGAGAGGTGCCAGGGCAGTCAAATTGTAATTTTTGTTGATGACAAACAGTGGTAAAACTTGAAGATATCCTGTATGTATCAATACTGGTCAAAGACATGGTTTGAGATTTTATTCAGTCATTGAATGCAACAATAACTTTTTTAACCAATATCTGGTGGCTTTACCACACAATTGTCATTTCACTAATTTTCAGTCTGTTTGAAAATGAAAGGCAAATGCCCCTAATAAGGGTCTCTCCATAAAAATGAGCCACTATGAAGCCAATATTGCATAAGGCAACCATCTAATGTCAGTTGTGTTTTTACAACTAAAGGCATAAGTTGGCCAAAAAATTATATTAAAATAATATGTGAGGAGAATCAGTGCAGTTTGACAACTAACACCCAAGTATACAGTTTTAGTCTCTGCTAGAAATCTAACGTACTCACTTAAGGAAGTTGTTTGGTCAAAAAAAATCAGGCATAAGTTTATGCTGATTGAGAAAGAAAGGGCCACATCTGTTAAATTCTCCTCCTCCTCCCAATGCCCTGCCCTCTTAACACTGGTTGGGATGTCAGACTTTCCTGTTCCACATACAGCAGAGCCATGCAGATGTACAGCACATCCATTTACAGGCACAACTCCCCAAGGTATTGACCCTCCTATGTTCCTTTTTTTGATGTGGAAGACAACCAGAAGTGTTGACAGCCCGGACACACTCGTCAGGGGTTGCTACTGCTGAGAGGAATGCTGCTCAGTGTGCGTGTTCCTGTTATTCTAGATCTCAAATGCCACCTCCTATGCTGTGCTGGAGGAATCAGTGTAATGCAGAGGGTTTGCGATCACAAAGTACCACTGTCTCTAAAGTCAGTTTACAGCCTAAAATGGCTTCAGAGACTTTTGTGGAAGGTCAGTTATGATTTTTGAATTTTTTTTGAGGAAGGAAAATGCTTATCTTGTAAAACTCACATTCACATTCCAAACATCATAGAAAGGCAATTACAGCAGCCAACTCCATGTAAACTTTTCTCTGTTTCAGAGGTGGGCTACATTCATGGTTTTAATGTAGTGTATCCTGTTTTTTTAATTTTCTGTTTGCTTAGAAGTGGACAGACTAGACACTGTCTTCAAAGGGAACTTCAGAATCACAAAATACCCTGGCAAAAATCAAGACTTGTGCTCAGTCTAGCCAACGGCAGTGTGCCCCCAAAAAAACTCAAAGAAAGCTGTATTCAGCTACAAAAAACACATTCAATTCACTTCACAGAGCGTTTAGTGTTGATTTGGTTAGTGCAAATGTGATATTTGCGTCAGATTCTTGTGTCTTTAGAGTAGGTAAGAAAAAGGTCAGCCAGGAATGATTTTCTTACTTTTTTTTTAAGAGGGGCTGTCTGTATGCAGAGCATCGCCTGTAAAAATAACAGAAAAAAGTGTTGGCTGATGAGATGTTATAAAGACCATCCAAATATATTCTCTCTCATGTTAAATCCTCAGTAATTGCATTAGCAATGAACAACTTCTGTTTCTACACCAACTTACTGCAGCTCCAAAATGGTGCCCATGTAATAACTGGTGTCTAAACCTGGTAAGGTCTTTCTCCTGAATTCTGATCCAAAACCCCATTGAACCGTGGAGTCTCACTCTCTCCAATCACCATGGCTTATGAATAGGGTCTCATGTTTTTCCTGCTGTCACTGTGCGCTATCTGTCCTGCCTACTCCTTCCCACTCTCCAAACCCAAAGGTTTATTCCTTTGGGCAAGAGAATCCTTTGTATTGAACTTGTGCTGAACTTTGTTGAAGTGACTGAGTGGGGGTTTTGAGGTGTGCTGCTGAACTACAATCTCCTTTTGTTTTATTCCTCTATTATCCTCTCATTTTCTTTTAAGTACTGAAAGACTTGTGCTGGGAGCAGACTTGAACAAAAGCCTAAGTTTTATTATATTGCCTCTCTCTTTTCCAAGTTACTAACAGGTGAGATTGGAGAGGCATTAAACATGAAACTGCTCATTACTCTCACAATGACAGCTTTGCAGCTCACCTCTGTGCTGGTTTTGGCTGGGGTAGAGTTAATTTTCCTCGTTGTAGCTAGTACAGGGCTGTTTCAGATTTGCACTGAAAACAGGGTTTATAATATGAAGAAATTTTCATTCTTGCTGAGCGGCATTTACACAGAGTCAAAGTCTTTTTTGCCTCTCATACCACCACCCCACCAGCGAGGAGGCTGAGGGTGCACAAGAAATTGGGAGGAGACAGAGCTGGGACAGCTGACCCGAGGGATATCCCATAGCACATGGCATCATGCTCAGCACGTAAAGCTGGGCGAAGAAGGATGAAGGGAGGTTGTTCAGAGTGATGTTGTTTGTCTTCCCAAGTCGCTGTTACACGTGATGGGGCCCTGCTTTCCTGGAGATGGCTGAACACCTGCCTGCCCATGGGAAGTGGGGAGTTAATTCCTTTTGCTTTGCTAGAGTGTGCAGTTTTCCTTTACATATTAAACTGTCTTTATGTCATCCCACAATTTTTGTAGCTTTTACGCTTCCAATTCTGTCCACCATCCCACTGAGGGAGTGGCTGTGTGGGGCTCGGTTGCCAGCTGGGATTAAATCATGATGTATCATCAGAAAGATTGAATTACAAGTGGCTTAAAATGGGCGCCCACCAGTCCAAGTAACAGATTTATTTATCACCTAGTTAATACTCGGCTAATCTTGCAATTATTTGACAAAACATAATCACAAACAGGTCTGCATATGTGAAGAGGCCAAAAAACACCCAAGGACCAAGACACCAGTATTAAGAATTTGTTGCAAACATTGCCAATTTATGCTATCTGCATCTTAGGCTATCAGTTTTCACCCAAAATTAACATACACCGAACGGTTTTATAAGCACTACAGANTATGCTGATTGAGAAAGAAAGGGCCACATCTGTTAAATTCTCCTCCTCCTCCCAATGCCCTGCCCTCTTAACACTGGTTGGGATGTCAGACTTTCCTGTTCCACATACAGCAGAGCCATGCAGATGTACAGCACATCCATTTACAGGCACAACTCCCCAAGGTATTGACCCTCCTATGTTCCTTTTTTTGATGTGGAAGACAACCAGAAGTGTTGACAGCCCGGACACACTCGTCAGGGGTTGCTACTGCTGAGAGGAATGCTGCTCAGTGTGCGTGTTCCTGTTATTCTAGATCTCAAATGCCACCTCCTATGCTGCGCTGGAGGAATCAGTGTAATGCAGAGGGTTTGCGATCACAAAGTACCACTGTCTCTAAAGTCAGTTTACAGCCTAAAATGGCTTCAGAGACTTTTGTGGAAGGTCAGTTATGATTTTTGAATTTTTTTTGAGGAAGGAAAATGCTTATCTTGTAAAACTCACATTCACATTCCAAACATCATAGAAAGGCAATTACAGCAGCCAACTCCATGTAAACTTTTCTCTGTTTCAGAGGTGGGCTACATTCATGGTTTTAATGTAGTGTATCCTGTTTTTTTAATTTTCTGTTTGCTTAGAAGTGGACAGACTAGACACTGTCTTCAAAGGGAACTTCAGAATCACAAAATACCCTGGCAAAAATCAAGACTTGTGCTCAGTCTAGCCAACGGCAGTGTGCCCCCAAAAAAACTCAAAGAAAGCTGTATTCAGCTACAAAAAACACATTCAATTCACTTCACAGAGCGTTTAGTGTTGATTTGGTTAGTGCAAATGTGATATTTGCGTCAGATTCTTGTGTCTTTAGAGTAGGTAAGAAAAAGGTCAGCCAGGAATGATTTTCTTACTTTTTTTTTAAGAGGGGCTGTCTGTATGCAGAGCATCGCCTGTAAAAATAACAGAAAAAAGTGTTGGCTGATGAGATGTTATAAAGACCATCCAAATATATTCTCTCTCATGTTAAATCCTCAGTAATTGCATTAGCAATGAACAACTTCTGTTTCTACACCAACTTACTGCAGCTCCAAAATGGTGCCCATGTAATAACTGGTGTCTAAACCTGGTAAGGTCTTTCTCCTGAATTCTGATCCAAAACCCCATTGAACCGTGGAGTCTCACTCTCTCCAATCACCATGGCTTATGAATAGGGTCTCATGTTTTTCCTGCTGTCACTGTGCGCTATCTGTCCTGCCTACTCCTTCCCACTCTCCAAACCCAAAGGTTTATTCCTTTGGGCAAGAGAATCCTTTGTATTGAACTTGTGCTGAACTTTGTTGAAGTGACTGAGTGGGGGTTTTGAGGTGTGCTGCTGAACTACAATCTCCTTTTGTTTTATTCCTCTATTATCCTCTCATTTTCTTTTAAGTACTGAAAGACTTGTGCTGGGAGCAGACTTGAACAAAAGCCTAAGTTTTATTATATTGCCTCTCTCTTTTCCAAGTTACTAACAGGTGAGATTGGAGAGGCATTAAACATGAAACTGCTCATTACTCTCACAATGACAGCTTTGCAGCTCACCTCTGTGCTGGTTTTGGCTGGGGTAGAGTTAATTTTCCTCGTTGTAGCTAGTACAGGGCTGTTTCAGATTTGCACTGAAAACAGGGTTTATAATATGAAGAAATTTTCATTCTTGCTGAGCGGCATTTACACAGAGTCAAAGTCTTTTTTGCCTCTCATACCACCACCCCACCAGCGAGGAGGCTGAGGGTGCACAAGAAATTGGGAGGAGACAGAGCTGGGACAGCTGACCCGAGGGATATCCCATAGCACATGGCATCATGCTCAGCACGTAAAGCTGGGCGAAGAAGGATGAAGGGAGGTTCTTCAGAGTGATGTTGTTTGTCTTCCCAAGTCGCTGTTACACGTGATGGGGCCCTGCTTTCCTGGAGATGGCTGAATACCTGCCTGCCCATGGGAAGTGGGGAGTTAATTCCTTTTGCTTTGCTAGAGTGTGCAGTTTTCCTTTACATATTAAACTGTCTTTATGTCATCCCACAATTTTTGTAGCTTTTACGCTTCCAATTCTGTCCACCATCCCACTGAGGGAGTGGCTGTGTGGGGCTCGGTTGCCAGCTGGGATTAAATCATGATGTATCGTCAGAAAGATTGAATTACAAGTGGCTTAAAATGGGCGCCCACCAGTCCAAGTAACAGATTTATTTATCACCTAGTTAATACTCGGCTAATCTTGCAATTATTTGACAAAACATAATCACAAACAGGTCTGCATATGTGAAGAGGCCAAAAAACACCCAAGGACCAAGACACCAGTATTAAGAATTTGTTGCAAACATTGCCAATTTATGCTATCTGCATCTTAGGCTATCAGTTTTCACCCAAAATTAACATACACCGAACGGTTTTATAAGCACTACAGATATATATCTTTACCAAAGAAGTTCCTGGTGTTAAAATAATTCTTGTAAACCCTACGAAGTGTCTGATTCCAATGACATTTAGAGGAATTATAAAAACTTTTTTGCTTTGCTGATATTTGAGGGTTTCACATTAACATGTTGATTTTAAAACTTCATCTACAACCACTGACTACATTACAGGCTACTGCAAAAGCCACTTTATATCAGTCAGATCCATTATCCAACGGAGTGCTGATTTTATTAGTTTACCCTTCACCTGTGACAAAAATATTGGATGCTTTGATCTGGTAAAAAGAATGCAATTCTAGTAAAGAAAAAATATCTTCCTTACTAAGAAACTTCTGAACACAGACAAAAAGAGCTATCAGAAGGATAGGTACCTATAATTAATTATTCTTGGCTACCAAAAATGAGGAGTGTCTGAGTAGTGCCATCATAGAATTGCAAATCTTCCTACTTCCAAAATGTTACTTCATATTATATTTTTGCAGTACTGTGCTTTCTTATTCAAGTTCCACTGGTTTAACTGGGGACAAGTTGCTAATATACATTGTTAACTACATGAGGAAACTATATATGAAGACTTTTGTGCACTGACTGCTTCCACAACTTATGCAGGTCACTGAGGAGTATCAGACTAATCACAAAAGTAATTTCACTGGTGATAGCTTATACATGCAAAAAGAGTCGAGGCTCAGAGATGCAGCTTTTTGCCCTGCTGAGTTACCATGCATCAATAAAAAACTTACACAAATTATCTGTTTTTAATTTGCTACAAGATACAGTATGTATTTACCTTAGCAACTTGTAGGTTAAAAGTAGTTTATAGAAGTTTATAAGACAACTGAGAAATATTTAATCAAACTTATTTTAAATAGCAAAAAATATAGCTTTATTTTGCAAAATCATTAATAGAATACAAGTTTCTTGAGACACTTCAGGGAAGAGCTATGCAATATTTAGCAAATAAAATTATTTGTTAATTGAAATAACCCTCTCCAATATTTTAGGGATTACTTTTTCCAAGCAAAGTGACAACCAAGATTTTTCCAGTTTGATTTTTTTAAAAAACCCCAAATCTTTCCACAGGAAGAGGATGTTCCCTGTCTGTTTTAGCTCTCATCACAGAAGATAGTAGACAACTCCATACCATTTCTTCTTTGTCTTTCACAGCTTGAAGCCTCGTATCTAAGGCAGAGAATTAGATTGAACTCAGCTGCCACGAGGCTGTTCTCTGATTGTGGCTGGAAGAGGACCTAGTTGTGTCTTTGAGGGAAGTTAGGGTAGGGGATCACACAGCACAGGGCCAAATCTCTAGCTGGCATTAACTGTTGTCATTCCACTGAAGTCCCTGCTTCTGTGCTGATCCAGGATGGCTGTGGCTCTGAGCTAGTGCCCAGAAAGATGTGCTCCAGTATCTGTCACTACTGGGCAACTTTTCCTGAAATATAGGACTGGAAATAACTGTGGCAATTTGGATTCCACTTTGTGAGAGCTGTTGGCACATGCCAACTTTCTGATGGCAGAGGAAGAAAGAAGCACCATCAGCACACTCTGCCCATGCTGCTTCTGCTTGTGATGCTGACACTTGATGTCCTAAAAACTGTTGCCATTGTGTCCTTCCCTGTTGATGCCACTGCACATCCTTAGGATAAACGCCAAACAACACTTTGCACTCTCCTGCTGAGATAATTTTAACCCTTATACTCCCTCAAAATACAGAAACACTGATTCAGGCTGAGACACAATTTCTGTAGAACTTTCAGCTTACTTAAAACAATCACTCTAAAGGCATGGAAAGGATTCACACAATATCATAGGATGAGTAGTCATATTAATTCACAGTATATTAGCTGAAAAGCTCTTGTTCTGTAGTGACAAAAACATTGATTTTCAATTAAGTTGTTGAATGTATTATCTCATCTTCTCAAAATACTTCCTTTTTTGTGTTGCCTGCCTTGTTTCCTGACTTTCTAGTTACAGCAGCATATTCACCTGCTTACAGTAGACATAAAAGTAGTTTCCATATTACAGGCTTTTTCTTTTTCTTTCTCTCTCTCTCTCTCTTTTTTTTTTTTTTTTTTTTTTAAGAAGAAATAAACTGAGAAAGTCAAGGGGTTGGCTTTGTAAACCTCGTCAATAGGATTTTGGGGGTTTCCAAACCAAGATGAAACAGAACTCTTGCTGAGGCGCTTGTTCTGACTGCCTCACTGAAAGTGGGACTAGCAGGTGTAATCGTAATGTTCAACTTCTGATCATCTCCAATATTTCTCAATACACAGTACTTGTTCATCTTTCAGCCTCCCTGCATACTTTAACTACCTCTGTTTGTTACTGTGTTTTCCCTGTGACTATTTCTTATTTTTCCCTGTGTTATCTTTTATCTTCCCAAATGATTTAAATGGAGCTTGATAATATTTTCTAGGTTGAAAAAATATCTGTTAGGCCATAACAACGGGAGATATCATTTTTTCAAGACCTTATTTTCCCAACTAGGAACTTTGGAGGAAAACAGGCTAGGCTTTGAGTTTGCTTGGAGACCTTGAAGTGGAAATAGAGTATCTGAAGACTCAGGCAGCTCTTGAATCTACTCTGAAATTTCTTTTTTGAAATAAGCTCTGTTATCATGTTAGAGGACCTCTGTGAATGGATCACAAAAGTACTGTTAAAAGGTTTAGTGGACAAATGCTCTTTTTAAAAATGGACGTAAGCATGGTCATTCAATTAAAATTATTTTGATATTTATATTGGGTTTGGTTGGCTAGTAGGGGGTTTTTTTTGTTTGTTTGTTTGTGTTTTCATGTTTGTTTTTTCCCCCATTCTTGAAACATATGAAGTGATTGTTGTTTTTCCATAAGACACATCATCTTTGAAACACTGACTTATAGCTTGCTTCTCATTACACTGGTCAGTAAACATCAGGATAAACTCAGTATATTTTTCATGAAGTAAATATTTCTAAACTGCAGTTCGTTATTAGCGTATAATCTTTTTCAGCACAAAAAAAAAAAGAGTAACTATTATTTTGGTTGATATGCTTTTCAGGCAAATTCTTAAAGTGCTGCTTTTGAAACATGCTACATTGGCCTATGAACACCAATACAGAGATTTGAAACCAATGAAATTAATAGCAAGAACAGGATTTGGTCTCAGTCACATCCATACTAGGATCAAAACACTGAGGAAAGTATACTTTAAAAAAGCTCAGTTATTTTAATTATTGAAACATTCCAGCAAAAGCATTGAATAGATACTTTGAATATGTAATTGAACTTAATGCCCCAAATAAAAAAGAAAGGCACTGGGGCTGTTAACATCAAAGCTCGCCTTCACAATCTAGGCCTTGCAACTGATAAGCTCCTTCTGGAAGAAAAAAAAAAAAAATGGAAAAAAAAGGGGAAAAAAGGGAAAAAAATCTGCATACTTCGGTGTCACTTGAGTAAAACTGACATGATAAAAGCAAATATGTGAAGAAAGAAAAAGCAAAGTGGGGTCAGGTTCCAGCTTCCAGCAATACTGTAGCATACAAAGTCTTAAGTAATGAACTTCATTAAAAAGTAAATTAAGTATTTCTTAGGCAGCTACAAATGAGACTTTTTTTTCTATAGACTGTATTGAAATGTTGCTACCACAGTATCAAAGCAAATAAGCAACAGATACATAGAAAGCAATTCTGTTCAGATAGATGTTTCTGTGCTGCTGCAAAGCACTGATGGTTAATGTAAAAGCCATTTTTTCCTGGCAGATGATTTACAGTGGTTTTGGGGTTAATAAAAGAATTAATTTTCATGATAATCCACAGAGGGATTCTACAAGCCAAGTGATATGTTAAGAATGACTAAAAAGTATTACCTTAAAAATCAGTAACGTAACTAGAAAATTTTGAGAGCAATTTTTATATTAGACATAGGAGGCAAATCTTCCAGACCCTAAACTCTTTCCAGAGATGCTGAGGGCTTTCCCATTCCTAATATTTTTGTGGAAGGTAACAGTGCTTTTCTTCCAACATAAAACTTTTCATATAAGTACAAACATATGTCATAAACTACAGGCAAACACATACACATTTCCTCTTAAATATATTCAATACACATATAGAATATCCTCATCAATCTTGGATATGACCTGCACTCAAAATATTGCTATTAGCTCAGGTAAGCTTAACTGAAAGACACGTACACACCCTGGGTAAAGGAAAATTCTCACCTTACTTCAGTAGAGCAGCAAAAAACATTCTCAAACCAGACACCTAAATAATAATTCCCTCTCAAATTATTGGCTTGGCATTATAGGACTTGCTGCTGCTTTGCAAAATCCCAGATAAAGAAATGAGCAAGAATTATTTTACTTTTTAAAATGAAAGAGAATAATTGAAAAATATATATACTAAAATACATATATTTCAAAAAATATCTGCTCTCCCGAGTCAACCTTGAAAGCACAAGACAGAGTACTTTCGTGAAATAATTTTTTACCCATAAAAATTAACAAAGTCTGATTATTTGCCTTTTTTTTCCAAATTATCTTTTTAAGTCTTTCAAGCAGATTTTTTTCCATTTAAAGCCATTTCAATTCTGTTTATGGGACTATAAGTCAAGAATACAAAAAGCATGCAACTTTCTGAAATAGGGGTATATATGCATACAGAGCAAACCAGTTTTAAATCCTCCAATAACACACACCACCCATTACCCACAAAATGAACAATTGCCAAGGTATACAAATATCTCTAAAAGGTAGACTTAGTGTGGTCGAAGAACCACGTATTCTTTCAGGGGGCAGGACCTGAAGAATCCTATTAATAAATCATGAATACACAACCTCCTTTATCCTTATTTCTGAAAAAATAAAAGTCAGCTTAGCACATGGCCACAGTGTCTGGATGACTGTGCTGAATTTCACTTCCACTTGCTCCAAATGCAGCAACTATTCTAATATATTTCTTCATGGAAGGCACACAGTCCATAATGTGCTTTTTCACAGTTCCAGTTATGACATAAACATTGCAGTTATCATTTTTAATTTCTGATAGCCTATTCTACTATACCTCAAATTAGCTAAAATAATTATTTAACAAATGTTATATTTTTTATAGGTATTTAATATATTTAACAGAAGTAAGTCTCTGTACCTTGGCTTGACCGATAGCATTGACAGAAACATCAGTATGTAATGTGTTTAAAATAATACTAAGGGTGTATATTGATTACTTTTATTTTTCAAAAATGAAAGACCACATTTCTATTCTTCCTCAGGTGAAATTAAAAAAAAAAACAAAGAAAAGACTGGACCTGATTTCTTTTTAAAAAGGCACTTTCTAGGTCTGCAAACAGTTGAATTGCAATTCAACCCTTGCCAAGAAACAACCTTCTGTTCATCCAGAGTAGTAATTCTATACATGGAACTTGACACAGCAATATACTAGAACATCTATTTAAGTACATGTTTAATCAATTTTCTGGGCAAGACACAGATCTGTTCACATGTTGCGTTTAACTGAAATTCATTGCTTAGCACATGTGTTTCATTCTCCATCGTTTTGTGGAGGTCTAAGGTTATCCTTGACAGTAAATACTCTTTTATTTCTTACAAGTTATTAATTGATCATAGAATGAACATTACTTTAGCTGTGAGCTAATCTTTCTGAGGACAAATACGTAATCTCTTGTTATACACACACACCCACACACTACATATATGTTATTATATTATATATTATTATATATTATATTATATTATATTATATTATATTACATTACATTCTATTCTATTATTGAAGGCTTCAGAGTGACCTAATTGCAGCCTTCCCATACCTGAAGGGAGCCTATAAGAAAAAGGGAAAGAGACTGTTTACAAGAGCAGGCAGTGACAGCGCAAAGGGGATGGCTCCAAACTGAATGAGAGCAGGTTTGGATTAGATGTTAGGAAAAAGTTCTTCACTGTGGAGGTGGTGAAGCTCTGGCACAGTNAGCTAAAATAATTATTTAACAAATGTTATATTTTTTATAGGTATTTAATATATTTAACAGAAGTAAGTCTCTGTACCTTGGCTTGACCGATAGCATTGACAGAAACATCAGTATGTAATGTGTTTAAAATAATACTAAGGGTGTATATTGATTACTTTTATTTTTCAAAAATGAAAGACCACATTTCTATTCTTCCTCAGGTGAAATTAAAAAAAAAAACAAAGAAAAGACTGGACCTGATTTCTTTTTAAAAAGGCACTTTCTAGGTCTGCAAACAGTTGAATTGCAATTCAACCCTTGCCAAGAAACAACCTTCTGTTCATCCAGAGTAGTAATTCTATACATGGAACTTGACACAGCAATATACTAGAACATCTATTTAAGTACATGTTTAATCAATTTTCTGGGCAAGACACAGATCTGTTCACATGTTGCGTTTAACTGAAATTCATTGCTTAGCACGTGTGTTTCATTCTCCATCGTTTTGTGGAGGTCTAAGGTTATCCTTGACAGTAAATACTCTTTTATTTCTTACAAGTTATTAATTGATCATAGAATGAACATTACTTTAGCTGTGAGCTAATCTTTCTGAGGACAAATACGTAATCTCTTGTTATACACACACACCCACACACTACATATATGTTATTATATTATATATTATTATATATTATATTATATTATATTATATTATATTACATTACATTCTATTCTATTATTGAAGGCTTCAGAGTGACCTAATTGCAGCCTTCCCATACCTGAAGGGAGCCTATAAGAAAAAGGGAAAGAGACTGTTTACAAGAGCAGGCAGTGACAGCGCAAAGGGGATGGCTTCAAACTGAATGAGAGCAGGTTTGGATTAGATGTTAGGAAAAAGTTCTTCACTGTGGAGGTGGTGAAGCTCTGGCACAGTTTGCCCAGGGAAGCTGTGGGTGCCCCATCCCTAGCAGTGTTCAAGGCCAGGTTGGATGGGGCTCTGAACAGCCTGGTCTGGTGGAAGTTGTCCCTGCCCATGGCGGGGGGTTGGAACAGGATGGTTTTTAAGGTCCCTCCCAACCTAGGCCATTCTATGATGATGATTCTATGATATACACTTATTTACATTTTATGCATGTAATACATACTATATGTATCAGATGAAAGTACAATCATGCTACATTCCAGTCAAAGTTTTGCCAAAGACTACAGGAGTGTCATAGCAGTGATGAAGCAAGTTCCCTATGTTTAAAATGGTCTTCTCCTGAATATACCAGTTATACATATCTTTTTTTTTAAAAAAAGACACATTCAATTGATAATGCAGTCAATCCCCATTACTGATTCAAAAGCAGTTTCAGGTGCATTATATCTATGTCTGAATGTTTGTGCCAGATTCTTTGAACTTTCAATCATAATTCACATATCCTATAAACAGTTTTCAAAGTCTTTGTATTCTCTCATGCTGTGTGAAAGACCTTGTGAAACTGAGAGAAAATAATGATTTCTCACAACATACAGTGGATTACAGGAAGCACATTAGGGAAAATTTAAAAATAATCAGTTTGAGTACACAATCTTTTTTTCAGATAGTTTTTTTCTTTTGGAATTAGATCAAACTAAACAAGAAAATTCTACAGCTTTCTAAATTTAGACTCTTAGTATACCATAAATCTTTTCCAATTCACCAATACATAAATATGGTTGAAATCTGATTATCTTTAATGTTTGTGCCAACTGGCACATGACAAAAACGTTCATGATCAGAACCTGATCCAGTTTCTACGAGCTTTACAGAGGGCTGGACTACTTTCTACATATGTAGTGCAGAAAAGAGAATATAATTTTAAGCATAAATGCCTACCTATTAGAAAATATGTAGCAGCTTGTAATAATCCAACTGTCCAAATATGCAGTGTGGCAGCTGTGTACACTACATGCAACAAACCAGACATGCAGCACACACACAGGTGGAGAAGGCATGGTGTGGCTGCACTGGTGAGCAGGGAAGAGCCATCCCAAAGGGTTCCTCAACAGTAGCACAGACCAGAGGTTCAAAAGATCCTACGCATTTGTAGAGGCAGTAATGGCAGGGAAGCATAATTGTCTGGAATGCCGAAAAAGAGGAAATGGGCAGGGCTCAGCCTTATAGGTGGGTCTGACCTGCAGTACCCTGGCACTGCAGAGGGGCAGAACTCTTCTGCAAGGTCAGACATTTCATGCTCTTGTTTCCAGGCTTGAGACTCCTTCCCTCAAAGTGGCACTGCTCTGGGCTATGCACAGAAGCACTGGTGAAACCCTCAGCAAAGCTACAAATCTCCCTGAGACCGGGCATTTCACATCTCCTGCAGAGCCAGTCCACCCACAGCTCCCCTCTAAGAGTTCTTACAATTAAGGCACAATAAAAGATGCTGACATGCTGTGTAAGCATTGTTCCTGACTCTAGTTATCCCAATTATTTTTAATGCTTTCCTCTTAAATGAGAAAGACATCAGGTGGTAACTCAAACACTGAGATAGCTATTTATGTTTTAGAACAAACAGTTTAAACGGTATTATATACAGATGTCTAAATATTTTGAAAGTATCTGTTTATGGAAGTAAAATGGAACTACCTGTTTAAATTTAGAGAATTTTATTTAAAATCTGCATGTAGAACTGAAATTGCTTGTTAGTTGATACACAGTGGCAAATGAGGCTTATTTGCAGAGTATATGAAGTGCTTGGATTTCTGTTTGAATTGGGAAAAGCAATACATTTGAATTTTCATTAGACTGCTCCATTTTTACAAAAATGATTCATTGTATAAAAACAGTAGTAAGTGGCTTACTCTCTGTCTTTGTCAACAGACAACTGGCAAATTGCTGGCTGCATAATATTTCTGTTAGACTACTTGTGTATGGAAATCTGACTGCTTTGCAAGCAATTTAATCAGCAGTGTAAATAACCTGTGTAAAATAACCAACAGCACAAATGCCTTTAAATAATCAAGGCTCTTTAATGTACATAAAATAGGCTTTTGTACCTACAATAGACTCGATCTTTATAACCATAGTTTGTTTCACCTATTACACCGTATTTTGCTCTGCAGTAATCAATGCATATGGAACCTCGATTCTCAAACCTGCTCTTTAGTAGGTGGAATTTTTCACCCACAGAGAATTGTGTCCACAATCTCACACTACTAATAAATTGCCACAAGAATATAAGATAGGATTACAGACGTAAAAGCTGGGAGCTTGGACTGAAAACTGGACTGTATGACTGCATAAATAAAAATCTATCTACAATAACAAAAAAAAAGCAGGTAATTTGCTAATGTTCTTGAGAGACATCTCCTATTTTTCTTGGGCAATGAAAGTTCCCCAGGCTTTACAACATGATGGAAGTTATTCAGATGTTTTATGCAGCATAATGTATTTCTAAGTTTTCCTATTTTAATGTCTATCTATATACAAATGCTGAATATGAGCATGATTTGCTTAATTACACAAACACATGAGTATTTCTCTACACTCCCTGCCGGATGACATCACAGAGTGAGAGGAAAAAGAGATGGAAGACTAGTAGGCAGGTAGGAGAAAACCCTTAGGATACTGTGTTAACATAAAACTGAATACCAAATTAAAATACCAAAGATACCAAATTAAAATGGGTACAAATATAATTGTTACCAACTTAGAGGTATCTTCAGACTCTCAGAATAATCTTATATCAGAAAATCAAGCTGTTGTGCTCATTTTGCTTTAAATTGTCCTTACCTGCACATTTCTACCATGTGCATTTTATCTTTTCAAATTTAATAAAAAATATTTTTATATTTTAATTTTTTAGCGTGACAAAAATTGTATGCAAGGATAACCTTATTCAGTCTTGCACTTTGCAAAGAGTCAGAAATAGCTTTTGTTAAAAAGGAAATAATTCAAGGCGAATGGGTTTAAAAGAAGAAGCTTTCAAAGAAATTAACCTGAGTTTTAGGCAACCTGAGCAATAGAATATATTAAGATGTATGAAAGAGCTAAAAATATTTATGACCAGTTATAGGAAGTTAAAAGTTAGGCTAACATGAGACTAAAAGTGTTTACAAAGCAGCTTAACATCCTAATGTGTAACATGGTCAAGTATGTATTTTTTTCAAAATGTTGAAATACGCCATTGCCTCTTTAACCAACCTACTTTTCGTACCTTTTCATTCTGTCTTCACCACACTTTCTCTTCCCAAGCACCTGCAATAAGCAGCTCTGCATCTAAGTCAGGAGCAAGACATCAGTCAGATATAAAATTTGGGGAGCAGCTGAAGTTCTTTCAAAGGCAATATTTTGGAAATGGAGGTTCGTTAAAGGCACTGACTGATAAGATCATCCCTTTGCATTTCTCTCTTTTCCTTTCCAGTGGTTTTGGTGTTTCATCTTTTCTACACACACACACAAACACACAAGGGAATTTAATGCCTTATTTCTCTAGGCATAGATGTCTATATTTATACCTCCATATCAATGAACCTGGTACTGATTCACAGCTCACCCCAGCATACCTGCAATGCAGTGTTATTGCAGTGCCCAAATTGTGGTGTCACTTGTTCATGGGAGTTACTGAGAACCCAAAACTGCAACTGAAGTTTACTAAAACTTCAGACACTTTTACTCCTATTCAACAGGCAGAACAAACTGAATTCCAGATGGTCCTTCTGCTTACCATACTTTAACTCAAAACACTACAGTAGACAGATGCTTCTACCTGTCCACAAATATTACATGTCTAATAGGAGCAAATGAAACTATTTTGCATTTCCACCATAAGTTGTACCGTTACCAGGACCTTAACCACCTCTGTCTGTAGGCAACACCCAGAGCAATCAACACAGACAATTTGGGTTATTGTTGCAATAATCCCCACAGTCAGTTATTTCAAAGAAATTGTCACAAAGTAAATTATCGTTGCTTGCAGTAATCTTCATGACCTCTACTATTACTCCTCCAGAGCTCATGTCATAGAGATATCAGAGAGATACCTGGTCATATCAGAGGAGCTTTCTTTCATGTAAGTCAGTCATGTAGCAATCATAGCTCATACCTTTTGTATACTTTTTTTCCCTAAAATTAATTCAATACATTGCCCTAGAAACCAGAGCTCTTATTTGAGAAAAATAATGGAAGTTAGGTTTGAATAGATCTAAGCGAAACAGTGAGATCCTCAGCTGAACTGGAATTCATCTTATCTCTGCTTAGGTGTCCTTTGCACACGCCCATGCCTCCACTAAACTGTCTGGATTGTGCCTACATCAACAGAGAGATATTGGCCGTCCAAGCGTAGGGACAACCTCACCTATTTTCAGTGCTCCTTTGGATGAAGTTAATCACCCCCTGGAAGGACTAGTTTTTCTCCACAGACTAAAGAGTGCATCAGAACACGTGGTTCAGGTGCAAATATCTGATGGATGACAGATGTTAGGATGTTGTGATATCTTAAAATTAGATTAATCCCAGCTGTGGATTTTTATCCATGTTACATGGCCATCCTCTGCAACCTGTAGTGGAAACTGCACCAACGTTAGCCCTTGGAAAACAAATCAGTGTAGCCATAAAGGATTAATGTGTCATCCCCTCACACTGGGCACTGTCTCCTTTCACAAGTAGCTCCTTCATGGAAATGGAAATTCTCAAAGTGTCACACACTATTGCAGTGGGAAAAGGGTAGTGTTTCAGTTGGCCTCAGAAAGAAATGATGTAAACAAGAGACAAAGTGTCTTTTATTTTTTTTAAGACCTCTGTTCTTACTTAAAAACACCCGCATTTAACCTGAAATGACTACATAAGAAAGGCTTATTTGATTTTTGAACCTGTACTAGGTTATTTGGCTTTAATACATATTTTACTATGATCATTACTGGTGTAGCACTTGGAAAGGGTTACTATTTAAATGCAAGCAGGTAATTTGGAATTCTGTGTTTAATATGTACTAATTATCACTTTTACTACTTTCCAAAAGTTACAGCTTCAACATAAGCCCAGGAAAAAAATAGTGAAGAAAAAAGTTGCTTTAAGTTGACTCTATCTGAGAGTAACATTGGGGTTTCTTTGTTTTCCTGGTGATGTGGCATGACTTATGTGGTCATTCAACATAAAAAGAGCCTGCTGTTGAGAAATATGGAAGTTTAGAAAACTGTTAATTTTGTATTATACTTTCGGGTAGCTGCATCCCCTTCTGACATTTCTATTGAAAGCTCTAATTAATGCCAAATTCCTGTGTATCCTACTGAGACTTCTGCAGGGCTCAGAGATACGAAGTTCCTTGTGATTGTTTAAAAACCCAAACCACAAAAAGTTTACAGGTGGAGCTTACCAAGCTGCAGCAGAAGTTATGTGTATTCTAAATAAAACAGAATCTTCTCCTGTGTGTCAGCTGAGGCCTAGCATCAGGCTTATCCTACCTAGTCTGCAAGAGATGAAGACCTTGCTGAGAATACCCAATGTGATATGTGTTTGCATGCTTAAAAATACTAGAGAGGAAGGTGGAAAAGGAGAGCCTTAGATTGGTTAGAGGATGAAATAAATCTGAACTTTTCCTTACTTCAAAAATTCTTCTAAGAAAGAATGAGATTCACCCTTATCCCACCACAAAGCTTCTGTTCAGCCTCTATTACATGCCTATCCCTTGCATAAATATTTTCAGTGGATAAACAATTTAGGCAGCAATCTGCTGCTGAAGGGTTGAGAGTGCACAGCAGCTACATTTTTTTCTGACCAATGACAAATAATTCAGACCTCAGTTAAGAGTAATAAAATTCCTCTTAAAATGAGTTGTTCTGTTTTTTGCCCATTATTGGAGAATGGTAAAAGCTGTGCCTCATTGATTTGCAGGTTTCATGCGTTTGCATAATAAAACACAATACTACAATAAAACATAAAACTAAACAACATTCAAAACACAGCCTACACCCCAATGTAACAGAATGCTCCTGACTACAACAGGAATATTTTTGTATCATTATTAATATTAGAAATTTACCTGAATATAAGGCTAAAAACATTTTGATTTGGAAAACTAGATATCAGCTTCCTGAACTTAATAAATCACATTGTATCTATATTTTTTTTCAAATCCTTCCTGCAGGAATTTTACTAGAACTGGACAGTTTATTTTTTCACATCTCATGTTAACTGCTTATGACATGCTTCAGAATTTACAGCTGTTTTCTCCATCAACTCAGTTCTTCACAGACCAAATATAAAGCCTGTTTTATTTTGATGTTTTCTGGGTTTGCCTCCTCTCAAACTCTCAAAAGTGGAATAACAGGCTTAAAATTTTTCACTGAGGAATCATAGAATATCTTGAGATGAAAGGGATCTGTGAGGATCATCAAATCTAACTCCCTGCTCTTCACAGGACTACCTAAAATTAAACCACATGACCAAGAGCATTGTCCATGCACTCCTTGGACTCTGGCTGGCTTGGGGTCATGAGCTCTCCCTGGGGATCCTGCTTCAGTGACTGATCAGCTTCTTAGTGAAGAACTTTTTCTAATGTCCAGTGTGAACGTCCCCTCATGCAGCTTCATACCAAACTCCATACCAAAGGTTTGGAGTATCTAAGAATGATTGAAATAAGGATATCTGGAAAAATCTGCATGTGGTGAGAGAAGCTGGGAAGTCTTTTTGACCAGAGGTTTAGCTATTACTCTCTTTATATATGAGCAGAAGAAATAGGTAAAAGGTTTTTCATGAGATCTGCAAAAGCTGTTCTAATCCAGGGTCATTTAGGACTTCTCCCGATTTCCAGCTACCAGGGAGTTTTATGAGGCGATCTGGCAATCTGCATCAAACATCTGTTCAGGCAGTTTCACTGTGCAGAATAAGCAGATCCTATACAGAACACATGTCATGAATAGCTTTTTTTGACTCAAGGCTCAACCAGCAAGGAAAAGATTTGTATAGGAAGGAAGGAACTTTTATTTTCACAAAGTCTCAAATCTTTGATGAGAGAGGAAAGAGGATACCTCTGTTTCAGAACTGGAGAGAACTACAAAAAAAGTCTGATGGAGAAGACTGGCATCGTGATGCCATCAGACCACCAGCCTCTTGTCTTCCTCATGACCTCATTCAGAATGGAGAACACGTAAACTAAAATGGCATAAATATGGTGTGTTTCCAGTGACTCGTAAATAAACACAAGCATGGTGAGTTACCTCAGAGGGTGAGGATTACATGGTTTTGGGAATCCCGAATAAACTGAACGTGAATGCATGTGTCCTTACTACACTCCATTTATAAAGATGCTCCGGATAGAATAGAATCTGTACGAGACATATGGCTCTCTGACTGCTTTCCAATTCTTTCTATTCAGCCTTTGGGCAAGATATTAAAAGGGGTACCAGAAGCCTTCCACACTAGCAGACAGTGTACTGTAGTCAACAGTCAGTAGGAATGACTGTCCTTGTTCTCATAGTTTCAGGCTTCAGCATCTGGTTCAAATATTAGAAAAGGTACCAAATGACTGCCATAAGTTTTGTGAAACATCCTAAAAATTCAACTGTAAAGCAGCTGTGAAAGTCAGATGCTACATTTACTTAACTGAGTAGCCTGGACAAAATTTGACAAAGGCTTTGTGACAGTGGTTATGGAACTGAAATGCTTTCACATGTAGAACAAAGTATCTTTTCAAGTGTGTTTTCTGGCCTCCATCTTTACAAGAGTCTACGCATATTTCAAAGCAAATGAATACATCCTCGGATCAGACAGACTGAGCATCTTGTGTACAAATACAGCTGAAAATGTTGGTCTAGTCAAGTGATTTTTCTCAGCTTTGGAGTTCCACCAGTTTTCAGGGGGTCACAAATCCCTAGAGAGCAAACAGACACCTGAGAATATGCTCATTCTTCTGTGATCTCCCCAGGACAGCTGACAGTGTCCAGCTCCTCCTCTCTGCTGGTAACCACCATTGTGAACAAATACCTGCCAAAGTCCAAGATTACCCAGAGCTATATTGTACCCTAATAACTTCTAAATGAATGTAAGTGGAATTAAGTTATACTAAAAGCACCACTTGGTGCACAGATTCATGCTAATGTAGTCTGTGTGCATACACAGAACTGTGAATTCAATTGGCAATTGAGATTTTAGATGGAAAAAACCAAGATTCTGAAATACATCATTCTTCCTCTACAATAATATACCAAAACAAACTAATATCTACAGAAAGAGCAGAAGAGATAAGTGTTGTAGCATCATACCATACATAAAATGGGTGTATAGTTTGCTGTGGTGCATTAGGATACCCCAAAACCAAATTTTAGACATTCCATATGTGGGAAGGGGGGAAGAAATTAAAAAAAAATAATTGCCACAATTGTATTACAGACAATTAAAATCAATACTTCTTACCAACCGAAAAACAGATTCAGTGTGCCATCCCACAGACTTTAAATTGCATTTTTCATGTCTGATTATCGAGAAACCTTTTAGAATAGCAGCAAAATAGTACAGTATACCTAGTTTGGGTTTTTTGGTTTTTTTTTTTTTTCCTCAAGCTCTACAGAGGGTCAGGTACACACATCACTATCATGTAGCAAGAACATCTGAATAACCAGATAACAGAGGCAGTATGGAGAGCAGTTCTCCATCCTTTCATCCCTGTAGACAGTATTTGTCCCTTTGATCCCTGAGCAGATCAAACAAAATCTGCTAATCAATTATTTCCTTTTTTGTCTTTCAGATGCTGCCACAGGCCTTCAAATACTGATGGCTAAGTACTTCAGGAATATTTTATTTGTTTACTTTTATAAAACAAATGTTTACCACAAAGGAATATTTTTTTCTTATTATTATTTTTCCCACCATCCAAAGCCATAAATGAAAACATTCATATGAAAATATTTTTGAAAGCTTTTTAGTATTAATTTTTTTGAATATAAAATTTGGAAACATATTAGAAACTTGTGAGAAAGCGGATTTTTTACACTGAAATTTTTCAAAAGTGGTGATGTTTGGACATCACAGCATCTTCAGTCTCACTAGCAAATGTCTAGAGGGTTAGGCTTGAATGGACTATTTGAGGGGCAGCAGAGGAGAACACGTGGTTCTGTAGCACAGAGGTTTAACAAGAGTATGAGGAATAGCTTTCCCTGCATGAAAATGAGAATAAAAAATTAGTGACTTCCTCTGCCCACTTTTCTGTGGACTTTAAAGAGTCTGAGGGGCTGACAACCTGAGGGGCCCGTCCCTCACACGACTGCCACCTATGCTGTGGTTTCTTACACGTGCTGAGTCCATCTCAATGCATCAGTGCTCTTCAGATACTGGCACTGCAGTACAACTCCTCAGCCTAATCTGCACCACTTTACTAAAACTCAGAGATGTCTATTACAATTCTTAGAGCCTCACATTTGTTTGTTTTCGATTGGTGCTGCAGCTATACCCACAAAGGTCACTCTCCAAGTACTAAATCAGAAAATGCTGACCTGAAAGGTTCAGTCCTGAGAAGTCCCATATGACTTTCAGCACTGCCAATATCTCAGTAACCTTAAGCTTAAAAGCTTTATTGGTAATTAAAGATAATAAATGCTTAAAACTTGACATATCATCCTGTTTTGTTCTGTTGGAAGTTTGTGACAATAGAAAACATAATTCCTTTAGGCTTTGAATAGCAGAGATCACAAAGAAAGAAGAAAACTCGATAAAGAAGGAAGAGCAGCTGAGTTACTGCCTTGTAGTCTTCAGAGTGAGAAAGGATGGGAGAAGTCTGGGCAAAGGGGAGGAACTCCAAGTTGGAAGTACAACAGTGGACCTGGGATGACGATGACCTGATAGCTAAAGAGGTTACTCACCACGTGAATGCTGAGGGAAGGTTGGAAGTTGTTGTAGGTGGGTGTCACAGGAACACTAATTAAGGATGAAAGGGAAAAGGTGCACAACAAAATGAATCAAGCTCAAACAACATATGGGGGGAAATATTTCAAAATGGTGCAAGGAAGAACAAAAGAGATGGTATACACCGGGCTAACAGAATATGAAAAGAAGTGTAGAAATACTGTATATTTTTAGCAAAGATGCTTTTATCCCACAAGAATGGGGATTGCCATTATTACCTAACACATCTTTGGAAAATTTTCCATTAGGCTTCTAATTTTTGGATTTCTTTGAAACACTTTTAGAGTGTGAGTAGATTATTTAGCAAGTAAATTTTACCCTAATAAATCCAAATTTATCAGCTATTTTCCACAGACGTATTTCTAAAAAATCTGCACACATCAATACGATAACAAGAGGATAGCAAAGGCAATTATTCATTGTAAATAGGGTAACTAAACTTTTCAAAGCAAGCACAGAAGATATCATTGTTTAACTCCTAGGTTTTTTAATTATCAAAGAATGGAAATTAAGCACCAGGGTGGAATTAATTGAACCATAAAATTCTTTAGGTTAGGAAGGCCATATGGAGGCCATCTAGTCTAATCACCTGCTCAAGGGAGGGTTGAGTTCAGAGGTAAATCAGATTTCTCAGGACTTTTGCAGCCAGGTTTTCAAAAATTCCATTTCGAATCAATGCTGGTATTCCATGAGTAATATAGAATAGTGGAAAGGCCCCAGTATAAGAGGAATCTTGTGATGCATGGTAGTGACAGCTCCATGCATGAGAGCAAGCCAGCACCTAGAAGAAAATTATGAGCAATTGGGAAATTATTTGATTATATCTTTTCTAATGAGGGAGAAAGGGATTGCATAAATTAGACAGAATTGTATAACATGGAGATTAAAGGAATTAAGAATTTAAGAAAACTCAGCTGAGACACTGAGTGCATTGCCCCGGCACTATGCTACAACTTTATAATTCCATGTGAGTAAAGAGAGAGGCAGCAATATAGGTCATGGACATAGCTGTCTGTCTGGCTAGTGCAGAAACCCATGCCATTAGAAAAAGAGCCCAAATAATCCTTTGATGAAGAGCTACTGGGTCTACTTGGACCAGCAGTTTCCTGTTTGCAAGGCCTGTAGATTCATTTGGATTAAGCTCTTCAAAATGTCTGCAGGCTCCAGTAGGCACCTATCACTCTGATAAAGGTTTTTGCCTAAAATACACTTTGATATCATGATGTCATCACACAGCTCCCAGAGCCAGAATCCACACTGGGATATCCATGTCCTGTGAAGGTGTAGGTTAATTAGTTAGAGCCAGAGCTGTGAAGAAAGTGAGGAGTTTGACTGGGTGAAAGGAGAAGTAAATTCTCTTGGTGGAACATAGGGAAGAAGGCATACTGCTTGTAATAAGAAGGCAGGAGGTTTTCAATGGCGAGGAAAAAACCCCAACAAATAGACTACAGAATTTCCACACATTTCAATTAAAGAAACACTTAATCTCATCTATTAACATTTGTCCATTAAACTGCAGCATATGTATTGTGTATTTTCACTTTCCAGACAGATGAGCTGAATCTAAAAGACGAATAAAAGTGAGAATAAAAAAAAAAAAAGAGGGAGACACAAGACTCTAGTGAAAGATTTGGGTGATTATCGTCTCTTATTTTATTAGTTATTGATCATATTTCCTTTTGTGTTTTAAAAATTCAGCTGTGATCCCTATGGGACAAGAAGTACCTTTAACTGTGTGTTTGTGGCAGGATTTTGTCACCAAACACATGTGAGAATATTGCATATTCTTAGCATTGCTGCTCTTGTCTAAACCAAACCCAATTTCTGCTGTAAACATGTGACATTTATGAGAGTTCTTAGTAATAGCTATGTCTTTAACAATTACTTCCCATAAAATAATTCCATCATATCAGCTACCTGAAAGATTAATAAACGTCACAATGCTTGGAAGCATTTGCTGTTTTCTACATTGTTTATATATATTCTCAATCTCTCTCTATGAATCAGAGAAAAGTAAATCTTTTCTTCTTCTTCCCTTGCTTCTCTCCCTGCAGTTATTTAGAAGTCCAGTTCATATATTGTGTCCTACTTTGATGAGAAAGAAATACTATTGATATTTTTTATTTCAGTTTGATAAAAAGCATGTTTGTTTTCGTTCATAGATTTAAAGCCCCAAAATGGACCAGTACCGTAAATAAAACATGCAATCTCATTTTAAAAATTTATTACAAGGAATTTTGTTTATGATTTCATGTTCTCCAGTAATAATTAATTGGAGGTCTTCACTGGTCCCCACAGACTAACTATCATTCAAAATGCACTAAAGGATGATCAACACACAGCAGCACATCTTCAGCAATGAAAGTAACCATATGTATTTTTACCAGTTTAACATAAATTCAAAAACAAGTCATTTTACAGTGTGTGTATTTTGCAAACACTGCCCAAAAAATAGCTAATTTGCCAGTTTCTAAGAGTTTGAAGATTTTTTACTGAAGTTGCAAGGATTACTAAATACTTGAATGACAACGCTTTGCACTTTTACAATGACTTTCAGTGGAGCCTTTGGAAAAGCTTTAAAACTGAGTTAATTAACAATAATTATGTTCAATAACATATTGAAAGGAATTAATTTGTTACTCTACACAATCTTGACTACATTTAAAGCAACAATACAATAAAGGGAAAACCAGCAACACAGCAGTTTTACATCCACTGAGCAAAGAAGAAATATATCCAGAAAATGTATGGCCACCATATGCTTCATCCCTCACATGAAATCCCAAATTCTTAGGGCAAGGATGGACTTGGTAGCACATGCCAATGAAAGAAAAATGCTCTTCTCATGCAGGGAGACTTTATTACCCTCTCTTACTGCAGTACAGTTCCTGCATGAAGAAGGTTATGAAAGTTAGGAAGCCTAAAACACGCACTGAGGACTATTCTGCACTTGCAAATCAGACCTCACTTTGGTTTTCACATAATCTAGATGTGGTTTTTATTAAGAATTTGAATATACTAGAGAAAAATAGAACACAAAAGGTATCTTGGCATCCTGTGTCTCTCTTTTCTAAAGGGAATTATTTATTGATGGAAACAATCCTTTCATCAACCTGTATTTCTAGGTTTTTATGCCATTGCCTAGCTCCTCTTTATGCAAATTCTTGAATTTTCCCTAATCAATTTTATATTTCCCTACATGTTTTTTACATCTTATATATTTTCTTTATTATCTGGTCTAAAACTTATTTTGGAATTGTTATTTTTTTTGTTGTTGTAGAAGTTTCTATGTTCTCTTTCATAGTCTTTCTGAATTTTTCCTCATTTTTCAGTTTATGTGGAAGTGCATGAAGCAGTCACAACATGCCTGGTTAGCTTGTCCCGCCAAGAATGTTTTGGAATGAAGATATGTTGGGTATTATTCTCTCTTCTCCACTGCTAAAGCTGAACTTACATTTATGTTTCAAAATGTTCAAACACTTAGGTAGACCAGTGCTTTAACAAAATAAAATTTTTCCTAATCATTTCTATTTTCACTAATTTCACAGATATACATTCTGACTGGAGACTCAAGAACAGCGGAGGTGGGAAGGCACCTCCATACCCATCCTGCTCAGAGCAGGATCAACTACAGCAGGGTTATGTCCAATTCTCTTTTGAACATCTCCAAGGACAGAGACCCCACAACCCCTCTGGGTCACCTGTGCAGGTGTGTGACCAATCTCATAGCTCAAAACACTTGTCAACCAAACAAAAGTCTTGTGTTGAATTTCCTCTGTTTCAGGAAAGATGAATAAAGGAAAACAGATCCCACCTTTTTTTTTTTTTTCTCCTTTACCTCTGACAAGGAACATTTGCTGCACGCTAGTCCTTAATGTTATGCCAATTCCTATATAAAGCAAGAAGAATATTTCAGCAACATCATTCTCTGCCTAGCGTTACTGAGATTGAGTCATGACCTAAAGAACTACAAAGAGAACATATGATTATATCAGAGTCATCTGAGTGTGAAGTATTTGTATTTTCATAGTACATACTGTGTGTTTCACTAAAGGGTCAGAGAGTCCCTGCAACGATTAAATGGTGTATTCTTAAGATCAGCATTTCACTTCTGTAACTAGTTTGTATGACTGACTAAAGCAAAGGTTCAGCACTTCACTAGGATAAGGATTTGACCCACTGGCAAGAAAGAAAATGAGATGAAAAATAACAAAACATAGGACACCAGGCTAAAAAGTTCTTCATCTTTGAAATAGCCTTAATTAGCTCACTGAAGTCTGTGCTGTACAACATAGGGCTCTTAATGACTGGCATGTGGAGTAAACTCCTACAATTTATTCAGGTTAGCCACAGTTTTAAACACATGGTATTTATTTAGCTAAGATTAACTGTATTTTGCAGAAGTGCCAACATTAGGAAAATGTGTTTTCCTGATGAAATAATCTATGATCCCATTCCTGTTTTGCTGCTGCTTATTCATCCTTGTTTTCAACAATAGAAAGGAGCTTCCATTATTGGTTGGCTTAACCCCGCAAGGTACATAGCCCTAAACGTTTTTAAGGGTGGGAGCTGTTCCCTGATGCTAATGAGATACCTGCTTAGTTAAGTACTATAGAATTTAATCCAAGAGCAGAAAGGTAAATTTCTAACAGTGTCTTGAATGTGCAGCAGCCTTGACCTCCTCTCTCAGGGCATCATGTTCCATTCCTTCCTTACCCTTTATGGTTTTACAGTTTTAAAGGTAAGCTTTTGGTTGCTAGTGCTAATTGAGAAAATAGCCTCTGATAGCCAGTATTATCCCTCTAGAACAAGATGCAGTATAATGTATTTGTATATCCTATGGCTGTTACACATCCATGTTGTTCCTGCAGGACCTGTGTAGCATGAATTTGAACTGTGGGTTTATGAGTGAAAAGCTGTCATCTTCACGTGCCAGGCCTGTCATTTTTAAATTTATCAATCTCTTTTAATATCAAACCTTTCCTCACCATGCTTCTAAACTAAGCTGCTCATTAAACAGTAGCAGAAAACTGAGTCATTGACAAATCTATAATTTATTAGACAAAAATTAAATATTTGATATGTTATGTAACTTACTAGCTAATTTAGTGATTATCTTACAAGATATATAGCAGTTGATTTTTACCACACATATACATTCAGAAATTAAACCAAATCCTGTAAAACTTAAGGATGGTCTGCATGGAGTATATCAACTCTGCACAGCAACAGATTTTGCTCATTAATGACTAATTACACTCCATTTTAAGAACTGGAATAATTTAATTATTTAAGAATCTTGCAATACATTCACTACAAAGCAGCGATATTCGTAATTCCAATTTTGTATTATCTTTGAAGTTTATGCAGTTAGAAAAAAAAGATATTACAGTGAAATAAATGAAAATATGTTGTTAAGAAGACTCCACTCACCCTAATCTTGCCTCTAACCCTTCCTTTCCCCCATCCAAAAAGCATTTTCTTTCATTAATTTTATTTAGCCCCTTGCTGCCTGCTGACAAGCAGTGAATGTCCAACAAGAAGCTCTGGGAATGTAGACATGCATCACATAGTCTGTTTATTCACAGGGAATTAATAGAATGCTCTATAAAGTTCATTTAAAAATGCATGCAAGACAATGTGAACACACTTCAGTTTTGCTGTGCAAATGTAGGCAAACCCAGTTTTATTAGCCACATTTGCCTTTTTAAATTTATGATCTTTGTCTTTTAAGCTTGCAATAGATTTTCAGAATCTTTCTATTTCTTGTTTGTAAGTACCTTAAATGATATAGCATTCAAGTATCAGGCAAGCTGGCTGAAGACCTCTATAGGCTATTTTGTGGTCAGAAAAATGTCATGTTATTCTGGAACACCAGATGTCCAAAATGCACTGTTCTGGAGACTGACAATGTGGCTAGAATTTTATACAATATTAATCTAAAAGTACTGACAGAGCAGCAGCCATTCACTTGCATTTCAAAATGTTAACCACATAATTGTACAGGAGGGACTCCTAAGGGCATCTTTCCATTTGAGAGTGTTGCAGTGGATTTTGGTGCTTCTAATGGAAGTCATGCAGCTCACAAACCCATAAAGTACAGTTTGTTGTTTTAAGTTCAGAGGTAGGTCCACACACTGCAGAGCAGGTTAGCTACACATTGTTCCCAATTCAATAGAAACATCACTAACTATGCAGCAGAGATCTACATACTTTTAACCTAAGCATCCATTTGTACAATTTTTTTAGTCAGAGATGCTTTTGCTGGGATCTTCAAAAAGCCCTGACCAGCAACTACCAGACACTAAACATGAAAATTTGCCCCCATTCCTAATTGATTTTTACCTGTCTTGCTAGAATATTTTCCTGTGCTAAAAAGGTCACCAGACACAAGGGCAAAATACAGTTCCATCCTGATTTTCCTACTTAGTCACCTTTCCCCCAGCAGAGCTGCTACTGACATATGGCATCACTTGATCACTAACACCTTTGGCCAAATATGCCAGCAGTGGTACGTTGAGCTCTTTTTTAACTTTCATTGGTCGTGACACCTGCGATAAAAACAAAGAAATGCTATTTCATTCTGAAGGACAGCCAGCATGAATATGCTGTGACAATAGTTACCTTCTTACCATACAGGCTTCACAAAGCCATATGCTGTTTTTAAGCCCAGGTAGCTCCACTGATTATGTGGGCTCTTACTAAAGTCACAGCCAAAGATTTCTGCAATTTGAATTTGAAGACGAAACAGACATGTACAGACTGGGTGATAGAGATGAAAATGTTTCAGTGATTTGCCGGTGATGATGGCCATAAAGGTGTTCAGAAATCAAATGCAATAGGTAAACAGACCTCTGTAGAAAAGGCCTGTCAGTTCTGCTTTTCCACGTATACCTCTTCTTGCTTCCTATTCCCATATTGAAACTAAATACCCTCTTAGGTCTTTTACTCCTTTCCTTTACTCTCTGTTTTTAAATGACCCTTCTCTAAAATAATGCCTATTAAAAAAAACTTTAAATACTGTCTTTTTAACTTATATCACTTAAATACCTTTAAAAAGAAAATACTTACTGCACTGTACAGATACATTCAGCTTTTCTGCCAATCCCTTACTATCAAATCCTTTTACAGTTCTTTGTTATGAAACCAACTATAGTGTTACATTGTCTGTCCTTACACACATTACTGCTGGATAAAGCCCTTGGTTCCCCAGACTAAATCTGTGCTGTTCCCTGCCCTGGTTTCTCAATGCTATCTCATTGCAGCAGCTCACATTGAAAGCGTGCTATTCCCACACCCACCAACACAGCTCTTGGGATAAGAACTGCACCATTGATACAGTGTGCATTCTTTTCCATAGGTTCCCACCAGCATGTTGCTAACAATTTCCTGGGCCTTATCAAAAAAAAAAAAAAAAAAAAAAAGAAAAAAAAAAAAGGAAAGAACGGAAAAAAGCCTTTGAAAAGTNTGGGATAAGAACTGCACCATTGATACAGTGTGCATTCTTTTCCATAGGTTCCCACCAGCATGTTGCTAACAATTTCCTGGGCCTTATCAAAAAAAAAAAAAAAAAGAAAAAGAAAAAAAAAGAAGGAAAGAAGCGGAAAAAAGCCTTTGAAAAGTGAAAACAAAGAATCAGATTTTATTGTTGTTCTACTTTCACTGCCCTAATCTGTTTTCCATCATACTACATGTAGAGACTATAAACATCACCTGATACAGATACCCCAATCAACAATTTACCACGGACAGTTATTGTTTGGTATCTGTAATCTTTCATCCCGGTATTTGTGGTTTTCAAATCGTTCTTTTCATTCCCTTTCAGCAACGTGAATTGAGTTGAACCTCATCCCCCTGGCTCCCCCAAAAGAACCTTTTGCCTGTCAGCAGGAGTAACAACTGAGTCAGTTGCAAACTTTGGACTTGATTCATGCAGGCACAACATACAGATCACATGCGTTTGCTACGGGAATTACTCTGAAACAAAGTGTGGAGCATGCCACTTTGATTAAGTGTACAACTGGGATCCCTTACTTCTCAGCATGAGCCCTTCCCCCTGAGCAAAACTAAGGGCTTTTCAATCACACAAGAAAAATACTGGTAAATGGGCAGGGGAGTGGGAGGGGGAAGTAGGGTGGGGGGAAAGGATGATGTTGGCTCTATCGCAGAAAATGATTTTTTTAAAAAAGTGGGGGTCTTTCTTTTGTTTTCCTCTGCCTCCTTCCATCCCTGAAAAAATCCCTATTAAGAGCAAGCTCACTCCAGGGGATATTTTGTGGTTCAGCCGTCCTTCACAAGCCTTAATTTCATTATTCAATACATCAGACAACCCAGATCAGAAGTGATATAAGGCAGTAATAACATGCACAGTAGTGCCTCAAGAAACACTGGTCTTTTTTTCTGCAAAAAAAGTGGTAGGTAATGTGCTTAAGACCAAGGACCCTCCAGTTCAATTCCTGAGACTGACACAGACGTGCTATGCAAACACAGCAAATTTAACTGCACTCCCTCAGCCTACATGTATTCATCCACACAGCTAACAACACATAACAACTTGTTTATCCCTTTTTTGAGATGGTTATCTAATATCTAACATCTCACTGCTGTGAGACAAAGCCAGTGTGATAACGTGCTTATCCGTAAACAGACAGAAGGGAAAGATGAGAAGTTTAGATGAGGATGCTCAGATTTTCAAACTTCATAATTGAAATTCTAGATCCTCTAACTCTCAATATTTTTAACAGAACTGCATTAATATAATAGGAAAAACAAAAACAAAACCTTCTATTAATTTTAGTTTTACAATTAGAACTAAAAATGTTATTGAATGATAGGGTTTTTTTCTAACAGCAATGGAATTTGGGAACACATAAATTCTAGTACAACCCATATTCTTTTCTTCCTTGGATTTCGTGGGGAAATCTTCCTCAGGAAATTTTTGAAGACAGAAAAGATTAAAAACTGAGTGTCTTTTAACAAGTCAGTTTTGTCATGTTTTGGGTGCTTTTCTATTCAAATACAGGTGTGTTCCCACACAGACTGAAAAGCATGAATAACATTTGAACCATCATTTCACAGGAGGTTTGCCTAATCTATCTGGTGCTCATTGTTAATGCTGTTTAACGCTTTTAAACAGTCACTGAAGTTATGGAGTCAAACTTGTTCTCTTTGTTCAGAAGGATGAAACATTTGGGAAAGATGCTTAAGATCCCACTGCCACTTTATTAACTTTGCCTTGATTTTCCCCTCTCTTTGACACCATTCAAATTTCAGGGAAGGAATTTTAAATCTAGAGGTCAAACATCACCACTGTCAAAAGGGAGTGGAAGACAGGGTTAGTGGGGGAAACACCGGAAATTAAATCTCTTTAGCCCTCTCCCCATTAAACACTAAACTTTCAAGAAAGAGAAGAGAAAATAGAAATGACATATGCAGCTACAGACTGCTTTTGCCATAGAGACTAAAAGGTGATAAAAGAAAAATATTTATATTTCTGTGGCAGAAATCTTATCAGAGAATTGTAAAAGTATTAAGTAGGCATATAAAACATGGCATTATTATACTAGTAATATAACGCTTGTAAGATGCCTTCTACAGTACTTTTATATCCTGTTCTCAATAACAGAATCATATAAGTCAGTTGATCAAAAAGGCAAAAATTTAATCTGACAGTATTTTCTTGTGCAATTTTTTTTTCCCCTTAAATATTTTTACCAGAGGAGATACAATACTGTAAATTTTTAATCTAAATATGTGATTCATAAAAAAGGCTAAAAATGACATGCTTGGCAGGTCATATAATAGCTGTGCACATCCGTGTGCTAAGCCACAGTTAAGTGTGCTTGTGTGTGTGTGTTTATGTGTGAGCTGGAACAAGTGACAGGAGAAGACTCTGTGAGGTAAGGCTCTTGGGGACCAAACCCTTTTGCCAGGCTTTGCTCTGTGTGCATCCTAAGTGAGACATCTCTCAGAGTGGCAGAGCACTGACACCTGTGTCTTGCTGCTGGGCCTCACGTGCCCTGTGCCCCTGAGCAGCCCCAGCCCACAGACTCCGCAGGTGCGCAGAATTCCACAAAGTGGTCAAACAGAGTCCCCTGAGACTGGTTCCAAAGGGAGGAGTGCAGGGCAGAGGCCAGCTGAGTGGTGCTCACCCTAAGAGGGTGGGGCCTGCTATGTCTGTTTGACAGCCAAATGCTGAGATGCTGCTGACTGCTTTTGCCAGGTTGATTTGACTTTTTTCTGATTCCAGTGCTTTCTGAGCTTTTTGTGAAACTACTTGCCATTTCTGCGCTTTCTCCAATGCTACAGTTTCTGCCTGGAAGAAGTTTTAAAATCCATCTCTTCAGTACTGCTTGCTGATCCTGTTTGAGATGCAACATTCAGCTTGAAAGTTTCTTTTAGTCAGTTCTGTGAATGCAATTTATTAAGTGAATCTTTCTCTTTACAGATAGAGTTATATTCCTTCCAACACTGGAGAATACAATAGGGGGAAAGATCCTATTTCTTGTAACAAAATATTCTTAGAAAAAACCTCCAGTTTAAGAAATGGTAAAGACTTACTACTAAACAAATATTTTTAATATTCCAGACTGTCTGAATAGAGAAAAAAGCAAACCACACTCAATTATGAAGAATGCTAACTGTCCTCTGTGCCATATTTGACTGCTATTATAGTTTAAAAGTAAAACCTAGATCCAAATAACTTAAAAACATTTCAAATTACTTAAATGAAGGCTGGAAAACAGACATACAGTGTGAATGTATTAAAAGGCTAAGAGAAACCGAAGTGTAAAGGATTACAACTGAATGCAAAGTTAAGTTCTTGCCTTGAAAATAATTCAAATAACAAAGTGTGTCTTACAATTCCTGCAGTTAAGGTGACATGTGGCAAGACTATACATTTACAACAGGTACTTTGAGCCCACGAGTTAAAATAATTTAGAAATTACTGCAGTGTGCCTCCCAGCTTCCAGTTGTTTTATGTGAAGAGAATACCCTTTGTCAGTCCTCAGCCTGGTATGGCACATAGCCCTGGAATACCAGGCAAACATACTTGTCGCTCCTTGACTCCCTGTACCTGTGTTTTCACAAGTAGCTCTATCAGCCCCAGAGGCTCTGCTCTCACTTCCACACAGGCAGGTATGGGTTTAAGGTGCACATAACCAAAACTGTCACTCAAAACCCTGTATGCAAACATTGCTACTGTTGCCTGTGTGGGCAACTCAGAGAGCAGAGAGTAGAAACTGGGACCAGTGCTGCGTAAAAATTCATCAGTGACACAGAGAGTGGGACTGAGCGTGCTCAGCAAATTTACAGATGACTCCAGGCTGAGCAACTGACACACCAGAGGGAGAGGACGTCATTCAGAGGCACCTGAACAAGCTCAGGAAGTGAACCCTTGGGAGCCTCATGAGGTTCAAAAATAGCCAAGTGGAAGGTCTTGTACCTGGGTCGGGGCAATCCCTGGTATCAGGACAGGCTGAGAGCAGCCCTGCAGAGATGGACTTGGGATACAGGTGGATGAAAAGTTGGACATTTGTTGGCAATGTGCCAACTCATAGCCCAGAAAGCCAAATGTGTCCTGGGCTTCATCCAGAGCAGTGTGGGCAGCAGGGCAGGGAGGGGATTCTACCCCTCTGCTCCACTCCGGTGAGACCCCACTTGGAGCACCACATCCAGCTCTGGTTCCCCAGCACAGGAAGGACATGGAGCTGTTGGAGTGAGTCCAGAGGAGGCCACAAAGATGATCAGAGGGCTGGAGCACCTCTCTTATGAAGAACGGCAGAGAGTGTTGGGATTGTTCAGCCTGAGGAAGTAAAAGCTCCGGGGTGACCTTACTGTGGTCTCCCAGTACTTGAAGAGGGTTTATAAG
Organism: Ifrita kowaldi; assembly: GCA_013398055.1. NCBI lineage: Eukaryota > Metazoa > Chordata > Aves > Passeriformes > Cinclosomatidae > Ifrita > Ifrita kowaldi. The sequence goes on along the minus strand of VZRS01001717.1, from coordinate 289,931 downwards.
AAATATGGGGACAGACTTTTGGATAGGGCCTGTTGTGATAGGACAGGGTTAAGTTTTAAACTGAAAGATGGATGATTCAGGTTAGACACAAGGAAGAAATGTTTTACTCTGAGTATGGTGTAAAAAGGAAACAGGTTGTCCAGAGAGATGGTAGATGCCTCATCCCTGGAAGCATTCAAGGTAAGGTTGGACCTCAGATGGGACTCCGAGCAACCTGCTCTACTTGAAAATGTCCCTGCTCATCTTGGGGGGGTTTGGACTAGAGGACCTTTAAAGCTGCCTTGCAACCCAAACTATACTGCGATTCTGTGAAACATGTTGAATGAATACACCCTTTTCAACACATGCTCATTCATTATCATTAGCTCACAACCATCATCATTCACTTTCTTTTTTCTCGTCTCCCTTTAACCAATATCCCTCATCTTTTTTTCTCCTTTTCCCTCCTAATTTTTTCTTTTTTTTTGAGAATCTCTGTTTTCTAGATAAGGCAAATAAAAATGGCAGGGAGATTAGTTTTTTATTAAAAAAATATTTTTCTCAGCACTAAAGTATTCCTTAGATACTAAAGTACTAGATTTATGGTAAATAATGATACATTAATTTAAGTGTTCTATAAATTGATGAAAAGGCATGACACTGAACTTTCTGGTTCAAGTTCATGTCTGGTATAAATCTACTTGATCCAAAATAGAGTTGCAAGAATGAAAATGACACTCTAAGCTTGATTAATTTTAAGCACCGTGTGCTTAAAAAGATACATTTTCGTTTCATAAGCCTTTTCTGAACAGAATCCTTTAGCAGACTCTATAAACCTTAAATACTAGCAAGGTGACAACTTTTTAAGTCTAACAGCAGTAGCTATAGCAGGACATCAACTTCTGTACAGAGGAGGAATTTAAAAATTAAAGTACGTTGGTATTTGTTACTGTCATAAATGCTGTTGAACTACCCAGTATTTAAATCAATAATTTAAGTGTTTGCCTAATGAACTGGACTTGATTACATTAAGACATTCTCAATTAATTCTGACAGATCATCTTCTGAGTTAGAATATAGAACCAAAATGGTTTATGGATTCCTGGCCAAAGTGTTTACCGACTGAATATTTCTTCAACAATTAAAAATAGCCCTGTTCTATAGCAAAAATGCTTAAAAGGCAATGAGTGAGAAAGTCAGAAAAAATAGAAACAAAATAGGAAGCAAGAGTAGCAAATCCTCCTCTTAGCCATCCTGTCGGCTGGAAATTGGTAACTACAGTAAGTAGAAACAAGAAGTGACAAGTAGTGGAAGAGACATGCTACCTCTGGCAACTATTAAAAGCGAGTTAAGAGGTTAGAATTTTTCAATATATAAGCTGCTGTAATATCAGTCATGAAGACAACTGGAAGTTTTGAAGAAAGACAAAAGAATAAGCCACAGACCTCTGTCAGATTACAAGAAATCAATGCACAGTTTTGCCTCAAACCAACAATTTAGTAAGACGTATTCAGCCTCAAAACTACAGACAGTTTAAAAAGAAAAAGATTGTTAGGCTAGCTCAGCCTGTTGTTATTCTCTGTGCTGGATCAGGCTTTCAAGGTGCTTTAGGTATTCAACTGGACCTCTGAGATTTCATTTCACTTTGGAGCAGTTTAGTGACCTCATTTGGTTCTTTGATTTTATGAGCAATTAAAAACTTCCACTAGTCAGAGTTAAATTTTCATACCATATGTTAACACTACTTTCTATCTCGTTCTCTTATTCACGCAACAGTTTATTTTTGGGCAGTCTCTGTTCTTTGGACAATCAAATTACTCTTTTTGATTTACCCAGTTAAACATCAAATGTGTATAACAGGATTGGGTTGAGGAACTATTACAAGAAGAGAGAGAATTACTCATCAGTCGTATCAGTGTCAGGAATGAACAAGCCAGAGACATGATGGTAGCTAACAAGATAAGTGCACACAGTTTTGATTTTCTTGAAAATTGTTTTTTACATTATTTTCTAAATATTCTAGATTCACGAGGGGGAGTTAGAGATGTTTTATGGAAAAACAAAACAGTGCATAGAGAAACTAATTGCATTACTAGAAGACACTTTCTGCTCCTTGATTTAATATTATCTTTTTACCAAGCTTAAAATTTGAGAACTGTCTTTCAGAAGGAGCAGAGTCCTTATTCCTCTATTCCTTTTATTTCACAAAAGTGTGTTACTGTTTGTATTATGCCAATAAGGTGAATCCTCATTAATTTTCATTGTAGTTTGTTTAATTTTGGGGAGGAGGAAAAGAAAGAAAAACAAAAATTACACCCCTATCTTATTCTTCAAGAATTTTTAGGAGAAAGAGAAAATTGGTGCTAATATTAAGCCACAACTGTCTTTCCAGTACCAGACAAGTAGCCATGTATTCACATACACATTTGAAAACTGAGATCGCGTAGGGAGGTGGGGAAGTATGCTGGAGAACTTTCTGTTCAAGAACATGCCACCTCCTACTCACATTTTCTACATCATTCATCATGCCCAGCTCCAAGCTTATTGCAGGTTTGCAAAAAAATGAAGCTGTTCTCATAGTTAATAATTTTCTCAGATATTTTCCTCTGCAGATTTCCACATCCGTGGCATTCAGTCAGAGCACTTCTCTGTCAATGCCATGCTGTTAATGTGGATAACTATCTATCAGCATCTGCTAAACCGGCCTTGGCAACTCGTCTCCTAAAGCTGCCGTGTTTCACTACTGAGAGTCACACTAACAGCCAGTTCATGGAGACAGTGATTAGGCCAAATTCAGCCATGGTCTCATTTCATCTCACCAGGGAACCTGACACATGGTGTCTTATCTCTGGCAGACCAAGAAAGAGCAGCAGAGAGGCTTTGAGAGAGATATTTGGGTACTCAGAATTCTGTGGAGAATTCTACACATGTCAGAGTAGAAGAGCTTCAAAGCATAAAAGGTGCAACACATTTGTGACTTGCAGGAGGCCAGCTCAGAACTTTTAGCCTCTAGGCACTCCCTTACCATGGCTGGGATGTTCTCAGACTTTAACTCTTTCTGCTTGTTTGTTTGGGCACAGGCAAATTAAGTCATATCTGGCCTTCAAGTGCAATCTGGATGGTACGTACAGCTAATGATCACTGACACAGCAAGCAAAATTCATGTGTCCTGAAGAGTTTTTATCTGCACTCTTCTGTACAAGTATAAAGGTGCTGGCAGGTTAGCAATGAACAGAACAAAAAAATCCCAGTTCCCTAGTTTATTTGTTTACCTTAATCCACTGAAAACATGTATAAATCAATTACAACTTTTTTTTTCAAAGTAACTAAACCACATTGTATTAGAGAACATTGGTTTTTTTCCCCCTATTTTTCTCATTTTTTTATATCTGAATTTCGTCCTTGATTCCTTGACTTACAGTCAAAAGTACTATACTATTCTGTCTATATTCCCCCCTATATTATAAAAATTTGGAGATATTTGTGGCATTGCCCATGAAAGAATGAAGAACTCCCAGACGCCTAAACATAGTAACTTCCTGATTTCAAAAAATGATAAACAAGTGCTTACAGCAACGATAGTCATCGAAAGATTTATAATGCAGAAACATTGACAGTTAAATCATATGGATAGAAATTAAATGTACAATACTGAAATGTAAACAATTATACAAAAAAGAAGAACACCAAATTTAATCAGACAATAAGAATTCAATATTTCTAAAAGCACGAGAAAAGCCATAAACATCAACGCAGAAAATGGAAAAACTGGATATATTTCAAAGAGAACTTTGACATATCTTGGGAAATATTCTTCAATATTTATCACAACTGTTATTCAGCTTCCCAGAGAGCAGCACAATATTTGATAGATCTTAACATAAAACAATATCAAAGAACAAGATATAACATATAAAAGCAATCAAAGTTATCAATTCATGATTTCAAGCTTAAAGGAACCAAATTTCATTGGCAGTATTCACAGTGCTAGCATACAACTAGATAATGCAGAAGTAAATCAAGAAATTATTCAACCATGGCTTAACAGGGGCAGTAATTTCCTTTTAGTTTAAATGTGAAATGGGTCTTTCTGTGAAATTATTGATACTTGGGGTCTGACTTTGGAGCTTTTACTTTAACTAAAGGCACAATGAAGTGAGTCTATTTCTTGCATCTTCTCAAAATTGTAATTTTTTTTTAAACACTCTGTAAGCATTTCATCATTATAAGTTTTATCAAAACACTACTCTTATTTTTAATTTTACTGAAATTTAGCTGATGGGTTGCACAATGAGATTACAATAATTTTACTGCTACTGAGCCAATGGTAAAACTCCAACTAACTCTGAGTAATCATTTTTCCTCTGTTTCTGTGGATTTGCTTATACCTATTTTTTGTATAAACTATTAACTCGCACAAAAGCTAATATCTATTAATGAATCATGTTTATGATTAGAAATTTAACATTAAGCACAACCATATATCTTAACTTAATGTTTTCTTAATACTTAACCGTGTGAAGTATTGGGAGGCAGAGTTTGGCCACAAAATCATAAACAGTTTCAGTGGGAGTTTTACCTCAGCTAGTCCAGGTCCAGCAATATGCGTGACCAGGGTTTTCAAAACACTGGGCACTCAACAGCTTCCAGCTGCAACAGTTTGAAAAGTTGGAGATTAAAACAGGAAACAAATTAAAACAAGAACTCCTAATTATTGGTCACTTCAAAATATCTCAGATGTGAACTAGTGGACGCCTTGCACTTCTAAAAACCTTGGTTGGTCTATGTGGAGCACAAAATACAGTGGTGAAAATGTGAAAATCGGCAGTGCTGACCAAGCACTTTGTATATAAATCTACCAAGCTAGGTTTTCCGATAAGCAGGAAACAGGAATCGATAATAAAGGAGACTTAGACTTCTTGGACAGACTTTTTCAGCCGATTTCAGATTCTGTATACCCTCAAGCTCCCATATTTCAGGTGTGCAAGGAATGTAAAATCAGATCTCTGTTGTAAATTTCACAAGTCATCCTCCCACAAAATCAACCTATTGATACCCTGCTAATATTCCACACTGGCAACATTGTGCCCAAATCCTCTCCCATCCCATTGTTTTCCTTTTCGTTAATTACAAAGCTATTTTCAAGAGCCAGTGCAGTATTGAAAATTAATATAAAAAATTTCCAATGGAATACAGGTAAAACTGAACTGGCAGTCTTCTTGTTCTATTCGTAAATTGTGTTCACCACATTATCCTAACTTGCAGAGCTGCCCTGCAGAACCTTCTTCTGAGTTTAAACCTTCAGTTCAGTTTTCTTACGTGGACTCAGCTTCATACTTATTTACAGGAAAGTGTGCTGTATTTCCATCTTCATTTGACTCCATTATCAGTTTAATTTATTTTCATAATGCTTTGCCAAAGCTACTATTTAAACACGACAATTTAGAAATTCTGTTTGACAGTTCCTTTCTGTTTGATATATGCGTAACTCAAAAGCATAAAATGCTTGGCCATTTTTAAGCTTCCCTTAAAAATGTGATGACATCTAGACTGTATATTCTTGTATATTCTCCACTACCCACTGCCACCTACTGCAGAATTAGGAGCAATGCAAATAGACCTACTTTTGAAAAACTCTGAAGCTGAATTGTAAATATAAACTTAAATGCTTAGCATATAATCTATGCAGATATATGCAGCGATATATATGCATTATGGACTATTTTAGACCTGAACTCAGTAGAATAGTTAGAATAACAAATGGTTAAGCCGTGTTAGCTTAAATCTAAAAGCTAAATTGTTTCTCTGAACAGGTGTCACTTTTTCCCATACATAATTAGTTGTACTGTTTCTAAAACATTTGTATAAATTATTGGGTTTTGTTTTATGTTTATTTTTCAATTTAAAAATCCTTTGAAGTAGTCAACCTTTTCGAGCTTCTTTGGGGTTTAATGCATTTGATCTCTAAAATGCAATTGCAAGTATGAAACCATTCCAGCTAAGATAGAGGGCTTGTAAAACTGCTTCAACCCCATCTTTTCATCAGGTGAATTACTTCCTAGGACTTAATGCCAAATGCCATAGGTTATGTAAGCATATATGTCATTTTAGGCTTATTTTTCATATCAAAGAAACAAAAATCAAATTTACTGAGAGTTAGACAGCAATTTAAAATGCAATTTTTCTTTGTCAATATTCCAATGATAAGCTTTTAGAAGCATAGCAATGAATTTAGCACATTTATCTATGGTAGTAATGTAAGCTTATTTTCCTTGTAAATTTTTTTTTTTTGAATACATTACATTAAATTGAAATTATGTGGCAAAATGGATCTCCCTAGTCCTCAAACCTACAAGTTGTGTTACATGCCACGATTTTTTGCTCTTCAAAACCATGAAAAATTAATTGATTTCTAAGTCAGTGATTTTCTATAAGGGGTGTGTTCTTCCAGGTACAAAGACACGACAGATTACTTTTCCATTTCTGGTCTTCATGTTGGAATACACATCAGTTTTGACTTTCTGCAAAACTGTTTTTGTTTTTAGCTACTTTTCCAGTGTAAAAATTTTCAGGGAGATTTTATCTTGCACATTTAAGAAAATTATATGCTCAGACATAACACTGGCAGAATAATTGTCAATCACATAAAGAATATCTGCATTAAAGCTGCTGCTTCTGTTTAACGCCTACATGACTACATCACCAGTACCTTGGGTAAGAAATAGCTGTAGACCAAAGATTCTTAACTATAAATTGGTGCTAAAAATTCCTTTCACATAGAAGAAAAAAAATATTTGTTTGTGCCCAGAACCTAATAGATTTTTAAACAATGCTTGAAGGAACGAAAAGAGATATGTTATAGAAACCTTTCTTGAGAGTTCAAAATTTCATGTTTGCTATTATTATAGATGCCTGTAGGTTAAAAAGTAAGTAATAAAAACATTTAATGTATTCTTATCTATATTTTTTTAAAGATTTTAAACCCAATATCTATTGACTCTAGTTGCAGTTGGTCAAAATTTTTATTTGGAAAGAAGGAAAAGAGGTTGCTCTAAATGTAAAATTTTCTTTTATTCAACAGTACGGAAATAGTAAAGACTACTTAATAGATTTGAGCAATGTTAGACTACACTAACTTGAAAGAAACAAGAACATGTACACTAAATCTTAATCCCTCTGGGCTCAATGAAAACTTTCCTCTTAACATCAAAGAAATCAGGATTTGGCCTTTATGTCAACATTAACCCCTGTACCTCAGCTCTCCCACTGGACTTGGCACAAAGCAGTACATCTGCTGAATGCACGTGGTAACACTATATATTTTTGTGCTTCACACATCAGAAAATTGTAAGGATCGTGCATGAGGATGGATTATTTTGTTTTTACTGAATGCATCAAATAGGGTTTTTTAATATTCTTTACTGTTAATTTATTGTAATTTTCACAACACTTCATGTGAAGCAACATGAACATAATACTGAGTCTAAACTTACAGAAATACGTGACCACCATTCTCATGGAGCATCCACAACTTCTTTGGGCAACCTGTTCCAGTGCTTCACCACCCTCACTGTACAGAATTTCTTCCTGATACCTAATCTAATCTAATTCCACTGCTCTTTTCATGAAATGTGACCCGAATGGCCAAAACTCAAGACTGTCTTCCTCCTTTTCCTCTTCCCATTCCCTCAGGCATTTGTGTCAATCCAGAAGCCAAGACTTAACCTCTGGAGACTTTGGCCTATTCCCACCCACCTGTCAGGCTTTTAATTGCATCCATTTGATTCTATTACACAGCACTTTGGTAAATAATAACTCTAATATGAGGACTGTTGTAGGGGCAGATGAGGGAAGAATTCTTGCCCTCATCCTGTGAATGGGCATCTTCCTTCCTGTGGATCACTTTCTGCCTGGTTACCCTCAGCAAAACCTGACATGACTAATTTTTTTTTCCTAGTTGTTGCCATAGACTATACCCAGTATTTTATACATCCTGAGTAGTCAGAGTTAGCAGTTGTGAAGAATAGAAAACTAAAGAGCACCTTTATAAATGGAGACCAAGGGCTCGTTCTCCCTTTCTTTTTAAAATTGCACATTCCGGTACCTAAATGGGGCCTACTGGAAAGGCGGGGAAAGGCCCTTTATAAGGGAGTGCAGCAATAGAACAAGGACTAATGATTTCAAACTGAAAGAGGGTGGATTTGGCTTAAAATCCAGGAAGAAACTTTTTATTGTGAGAGTGCTGATGCATCAGCACGTGTTGCCCAGGGAAGTTGTGGGTGTCCCCTCCCTGGAAGTGTTCAAAGACAGGTTGGATGAAGCTCTGAGCAACCAGATCTAGTGAAAAGTGTCCCTGCCTGTTGTAGGGGGATTGGAATGAGATGAGCTGCAACACTGTTCTTTTGGGGGCCTCTTTTCCAATTCACAGAAGTTATAATTCCAGTTTATCTTCTAACATGGAGTTTTTAGAAAAGGGAAACCACACGACAGTTAATGCCTTCCTTCTCCCCCATGCTTGTCTTGTGTACTTGCCTATCTGGGACTCACACAAAAAAACTGCTCTGCCCTTCGGGGTTAGATAACATCTCGCATCTCACTGAATGGGAAACTGAGAAGTTGAGTTCAGGTGCTCTTGACTGGCAAATGGAGTTTAAGATTGGGTTCTCCTCAGTTTCCACAAAGCTTCCAGAAAGACAAACAACAGTTTTATCAAAAAGCTGTAGGGTTCTGCTTTCTCTTCTACCCTTGTAAAAAATAAAACATTTTATTGAACAGTAATACTTGTAAATATCTATGTATATATACATAGACACATACATGCATAGTAAATGTCCTATATTTTGCAGTGTTATTTTTGATGAAAAAAGCTTTAGTAGTCCTAGTTTTTAACCTCAGATATCTTATTTTGTAAATCTCTCATTTTACAATGTATATTTTCTTTGGTTTGTTTTTTTTCCCTCTCTGTGGGCTAGTGTTACCTAGAAAATATAATTTAAAGAGGTGACATTTTTTCATATTGTGCAAGTAAAAAATGATATTTTAAAAATATACACCACATAATTATAAAATGCATTGGTAGGAAACAGAGACTCATCATTTTCTTGTGTTTCACTTATTTAAAGATTGACTGTGGCACAGTTGACTGTATTATTACATATGTATTTACGCTTTCTAGTGCTGCCATAATTTCCTTCTGACTTTCCACAGACCCATGTAACCATATTGATCACTGGGGATCACATTTCAGCTGTGTCCATTCTTCTTTGTACACCCCCACCACAGACTTAATCAGAGTAACTGAATTTACCAGACAACAACTTGGTTTCAGAAAGTGCAAACTGAACACGGTATTTCAGATTCCTCATGCCCAGGTCGTACCAGAGCGAAAATATCAAGAACAACTCTAAATCAAGGTGGAAATACTAATAGCAGTCTGTTACAGCCTTGCCAATCTTCTGTGATATGGATAAAGGTTTCTCAGGAACTATATAGAAGAACCTTTTTTCCTACTGATTATTAATTGCCTTCTTCAATCAATGTAGGAAGCTTTCTATATGGCAGCCTACCCTTTTTTTAATCAATGAAGAGAAAATTTTTATGCATAAGTTACTTTTACAGTGTGTAGTTGAATATCAGATACAGACTGGAAGCAAGTCCAGTTAGAAAAAGACAATTAATATGACCATGAAAGGTGAGAGCTATAAGAAAATAAAAAATACAAAGCAAACCACAAAACCCCTTAATCAGATCTGAGTTTGACTTCTGTTTTAGCCTCTGCCATGCTGCTGTGGATCTGAACTGCATATATTTTGAGACTTAATCTAATTATCTACAAAAATTCTAATATTACATCCTGGAGTTCTGCTTTTTTAAAAGAAGATTTTCTCAACAGCCGTTGTTAATAATACAGCTTACTTTTTCCCCTGTGCAATACTTGAGTTTATCAGATAAAATCAAAACCGTTGACTATGGAAATACTGAAAGATGGATTTCATAACCTAGCAACAATTTATTCCCACTAACATCTCTCAGCAAGTAAACGTTAAGTTGAATGTAGCTGGTTGGCAAAAAAAAAAAAGATGAGAGGCATTAAAAAGGCATAAGCATATAGCTTAGTTGAGAAAAATCAGAAAATTTCTAAAAACTCTTGGATCTGCTTTTCATTCTCCAGTGAACAGAGAAACACATACATGCACAGAAGATCATCTTTACTCCCAGGTCTCCTGCCTCTCCTACAATCCATAATCCTAGTCACATGTTCACCAAGTACTTAAAATGTAGGTATTCAGAATACATCAGTCCCTTCATATGAGCATCCTGGCTGGATCACGGCAGTAATCCTGAATGTGTGCATTGCTGAGACCTGAGCGTCATGCAAAGTATTTCTGATCTTAGATGGACTCATCAGATGATAATCCTTTAACAGATGTGAGGCTATTTCCCTCAGCTAAAGAAAGGTAAATCTGGATTTAGCTAGTTATGGTGGCCAGCTCTAAAAGGAGCTCGCTACAGAATTAGCAACAGCAGCAATCAAAACTTGCAATTGTTCTAGCCTTTCCTTTGCATATATATTTACTAAAATAAATACCACATACCTGAAGGACATGGAATGTTTTTAAAAACACCAAACTTGTTCTCTCAGATGAAAGGGAGAGACAACTGAAACCAATTCATGGCTTGCAATCATCATTCATCCTGGAATAAAAATGCATGTTTTCTGGTTGGCAGTACTTTGTAGTTCAAAATTCAAGAATACAGTAGATAGAGCTGACAATGAAGTAAATGTTTTATGACAACTGGAATCTATAATACTTAAAGTGTGTGTATGTTTGCAACTTACTGAAAAAGAGCATTGCATTAAAAATCTTGCACAGTTCATACTAAAATGCATAATCAGATGGTTCAGCAAATAACATGGATCTCATCAGGAAGGGTATTGTGCATTTGGTTTGCCAATTGATCTTTTCCTAGAGGCAGGTTCAAGCAAACTTGCTTGATTTCACATTGTTAGCCTTAATTACAACCTGAAATGCAGGACACAGTTAAAGGGGGAAATGAGTGGGGGGTGGTGAGGGGAGAACAGGACCCGTGCCTTCAGTGTTTGGATTGATTTGTAGTGCAAAGATACAAATCTCTTGGTACCTTTGCAAAGGATTTTTTGCCACTTTCAATCTTGTAGCATGCATATCAGGAGACTCTGAGAAGCCAGCCAGCAGGATGAGGTTCTGGGGTAATTACAGGTCAGGAATCAGTGGCAGCCCTAACAGCTGGCTGTTGATTAAAGATGAAACTCAAGCCCTGTACAGAGGGCCTGAAAACAGAACTGTACAAGTCTTCAAACAGTGCTTGAGCCTTGAACAATGTAACTGCACATTTGTAAAGCCAAGTACTGCAACAGCAGTCTCTTGCAGAGCACATCAATCATTCCTTGCACTTCTTGCACTTATGGGCGACTAAAGGCCTGAACTTGATCATGACACTCAAATTCATTTTTTGTTTAGTAAAAGCAAAATAAAAAATATTTTCCAAGACAAAATGTTTGATCAAATGATGAATCTGAGATGTTGTTTTGCAGAACTTTTCTGACAGAGAAATAAAAATTTTACTGGTTTTTTTCCCCCTCCACCCTGTGTTAATATTACAACACTCATTTATCTTGGCATCTAGATAGAAGAACCTAGCACCCTGTTTTCTAATCTGTTCATCCAGGTGTCATTTTCTCTTTGAAATATGTGTTCAAGTTCTCCAATACAGAAAAAGAAGAAGAAAAAATGTAAACACTTCCTACTACTTTTAGATAGTACAGCAGGAGCTGGAAGTGATGAATTATACCCAAAGTATGGAGTGCTGTACATGCAGGTACCATGATAAGCAACTCACAGCCTTTATAAACATCATTCACAAAGGGCAATAACTCAATGACAATAAAAAAGTAAATCAAAAAAGAGACAGAAGTAGGTTTTCTACTCTATTGCCTTTTCCGTGAGGTCATTGTGCCTCTTTATATATCTGCCCACAAGTGACAATGGAATTGAAAAAGGATATGAAAATTATGGATTACATTTAGCAACGATCTCCATCTATAAATCAAAGTACCAGTTCCTTTGTAACAGCTTTCAGAAAGGACCTCTCCAGTAAGGTTTTATATTCTATCAAACCAGATGAGAACCAACCAGAAATACAGCATAAGTGACAGTATGTACTGAAGCATATTCTATACACTGATTTTAGAATGACATATAGGAGACATTTTAATTTGCATGCTCTTTTGTAACAGATTTGGGAATCACAGTACATACACAGTTACAGCAAGGTACGGAGGCACTTCACTGGCCCAGGGATAAAACCGTGCATTTGTAACTGATGGACACAAGAACATTCTGCTGAAAACTATATATATTAATGTTTTATGTGCATGGAGTCTGAGAAAGAGGGATAAAACACTGCATTAATGTTATAGATTAACTTGACAAGACAGCTGATCCCATTGTGCTCACATTAAGTGAATATGAGGTTCACTGAATGTTAACACAAGAGAAGGAATTATTTCCTGTAAAGACTGCACAGATAAATCCTGGTCAAAGTATTATTACCCATGCATGTGAAAGCAATCTCCTGAAATGATATACAAGTTGTATTTTCAATTTTCTTTAATTTTTTTTCCGCCATTGATCTTATTAACTAGTGTTTAAAGTCTACTTTTATAGGCATTTTTTTAATAGTACAGTAAGTAAGTAAGACCAGGGCAGGGATTGTCCCCCTGTGCTCTCCACTGGTGAGGCCACGCCTCAAGTGCTGTGTCCAGTTTTGGGCCTCTCACTACAGGAAAGACATTGAGGGGCTGGAGTGAGTCCAGAGAAGGGAAATGGAGCTGGTGAAGGGTTTGTAGAGTGATTCAATGAGAAGTAGCTGAGGGAGTTGGGGGTGTTTGCTCTGGAAAAAAAGGAGTCCCAGGGGTGACCTTATCACTCTCTACAACTGCCTGAAAGGAGGATTGAAGCAAGGCAGGGGTCAGCCTCTTCGCCCAGGCAACAAATGGCAGGACAAGAGAACACGGCCTCAAGATGTGCGCCTCTTCGTTCAGATTGGACATCGCAAAGAATTTCTTCACTGAAAGGGTTGTCAAGCACTGGAGTGGGCTGCCCAGGGAGTTTGTGGAGCCACCTTCCCTGAAGGTGTCCAAGAAACAACTTGATGTGACACACAGTGCCATGGTTTATTTGACATGGTAGTGATCAGTCGAAGGTTGGACTTGATGATCTTGGAGGTGTTTTCCACCCTTGATGATTTTATTCTACTTCTCATATTTTATGTTCTTTATCAAAATGAGAAAATGTAAAAGTCACAAGTAAAATTATGTAAGTAAATTAAATGGGTTTAAAATTTCCAAGTAAGTAAATAATAAAGAAAAACCTTAAATAACTATTTTTTAACAAGTTCCTGTTGGAACTAGATGTGATGACTAGCAAGGTCACTTTTATGGAGCAGATTTATATAATGGCTATTAACTCCTAAACTTATTCATATACACACTTTTCATAGTCACAATGGTTTGAATTATTTCCCTTTTACTTACTGTCATTCCCTTTGGATATTGAGAACTCTTCAGTCTTGCGTGCTTCTTTTAAATTTTTCTAGTGCACACAATCCAGTGAGATTACACATGATTCTGGAGCTAAGAATGAGCTATTTTTGTGGTCATATATCTACTCTTCACTAATAATTTCTTTTGGTCTTTTAATAACACAACATGGAAAGTAATTACCACATAACCTTAGAAACTAGTATTTTAAAAGAAAATAAAATTCTTCCTCAAATAGTCTTCCCATTATTCTAACTAGAAGCTAGCATAAAATGCTTCAGACTTAGATGGTAAAGCTGTATAGGAAAAGAATCATAACTTTTCAGTGTTTTGGCTAACTTAATAACCAAAACAAGCCAAACAAAAACCCAAACAGCTGTGAACTGTTCAAGACCTGCCGCTCCACCTGGATGCATAAATTTATGGAGCCCAATGGGATTCATCCCAGAGTACTGAAAGAGCTGGCAGATGTCCTTGTGTGACCTCTCTCCATCACTTTTCACCAGTCTTGGGAATCTGAAGTCATCCCTGTCAACTGGAAGCTAGAAAATGTTTTCCCAGTTTTCAGTAAGATTAAGGAAAACCTTGATAATTACAGGCCTGTCTGTGCCTGGTAAAATTTTGGAGAAAGTTATTCCAGGAGTTATTTGAGAGACAATGAAGTCACTGACGAAAGCCAACATGTTCATGAGGAGAAAGTCCTGCTTAATCAAATTAATTTCCTTTTATGACCAGGCCTCCCGTCTAGTTGACCAAGGGAAGTCAGTAGATGTGGTGGGTTTGGATTTCAGTAAAGCTTTTGATGCTGTGTCTCAGAGTAACCTTCTGGACGAAATGCCTAACACTCAGCTAAGCAACTCCAAAATATGTTGGGTGAACAATTGTCTGACAAGTCAGGCTCAAATTGTTTTAGTAAGTAGGATTATGTCGGGCTGGCAGACAGTCAGTGGGGTTCCCCCAGGCTCAATTTCAGGGCTAGGGATCTTGAATGTTTTAATAAAAGGTCTGGGTGCAGGAATTGAATGTACATTAAGAGAGTATAGCAATGACACAAAGCAGGAGGAGCTGTGTGTCTACCCCTGAGAGCAGAGAGAGACCTTCCAAAGAGATCTGGACAGACTAGAGAGCTGAGCGATCACTAACCATAAGAAATTTAACCAGGGCAAGGGCTAGATTCTCTACCCAAGGGTGTAAAGAAAACACAGCCGGGCTCTTTTCTGTGGTGTCCGGTGACAGGGCAAGAGGCAAAGGGCACACACTGAAACATAAGATCTTCCATCTGAACATCACCAAACAATTCTTTACTGTGAGGGTGACTGAGCACCAGAACAAGTTGTCAATAGAGATCATGGAGTCTCCATCCCAGGAGATATTAGAAAACCATCTGGACACAGTCCTGGGCAGAGTGCTCTAGGTGGGCCTGTTTGAGCAGTGGGGTTGGACAAGGCAAACTCCAAAAGTCCCCTTCAACCTCAAGTATTTATGTGATTCTGTGACTGAACGAGAACAGAAATGAAAACTACTGTTGTCGTTCTAGTAGAATTATACAGCGAAAATTAAAATCACCAAGCTCATAAGAATGCACAGATTTTGCTTCGAGCCATTATAGTGAAAATATAATGCAAGGTCCTATGAAAAACTTAAATGTACAATCAAAGATGATCTCTGAGATGAAGGATAAGTCTGTTCAGATCTTCAGCAACATGTTATAGGTATGATATTGGGACAA
Source organism: Ifrita kowaldi (assembly GCA_013398055.1). NCBI lineage: Eukaryota > Metazoa > Chordata > Aves > Passeriformes > Cinclosomatidae > Ifrita > Ifrita kowaldi. Next base: position 274,641 of record VZRS01001717.1, on the reverse strand, counting down.
ACACTTAAAATATTATCTCTTCTTGCTGTTTCTTATGGGCAAAATATAGACAATTCATTGAGAACAATTAGAATCGATTTTGCATCAGTAAATATATATACCTACATATACTTGGAGTATTTAATCAGGAGTGGAGTAATATCCCTGTTGACAATTTCAAAACAAAGTTAAAATGAATATATATGAAATGACCAAGCAGTACAGTGAAGAACACCACCGAAAAGCTAGAGACAGGTCAGAGTAAAGTGCATTTCTCCTTGCACACCACAACATACTACTCATTTTATCTTTAGTTTAGGCTCAGAGTGTAGCACCACACTTGGCTGTACTGGTACAAAAGGAAAATAAATAGAACAAGTAGTTGATAATGGAAGTTGCTTAAACTGTGACTCTTGACAAAGAAGCTGTGTTCAAGAAACTGCAGCTCAAGGTCTGAATCACTGTCTAGTAGTGCCTAATTCTCTTCTTTGACTATGCTTACATCAAATGTGATTAAACTCTTAAATTGTATGTAGTTTAACACTTAAAGTAGTCATGGCTTAGGTTCTTAGCACTTTCATTCAGAGTAAGCTAAGTGGTACTTGCTGAAGTTTTAGGGCTTGTTGGGAGCAGCATTCTGTGGGCTGTGTCCACTCCTGTTTCTCTAGCAGAAACACGTGCCGTTCAGAGCAGAAACACGTGCCATTCAGGGCAGAAAGCAGGAAACCTATGACATTCTTTCATATCTCCAAAAGTCTGCTATGTGTATCAGAAAGGCTTATTTCTATGGATAATTCAGGTGCAATGGATACTAAATATTAACTAACAAAAATTAATATTGCTTAAAGGGGAAGTGCCGCTCAGATTACTAGAAGAGCTTTCCCAGAACTTTAGTCACAAACGCGAGCAATTCCTCCAGAAAATGAGGCTGGAGACCCTTCTCCTTGCTTGTGTTATGTAACCAGGATGAAAATGTGGTGCATGCCTAATACTCCCTTCCTTGGGTATGACTTAACAAGCTATGCAAAGACAAACCAGGCAGAAGCTAAAATGGTTTCAGAACAGAGGGGAAGGAAACAAGCTGCCATAAACTTTTTATCTACAGCTATTTCTAATGCTCCCCAGCAGCTATGGGAAGGGAGCAGATAAGGTCTTAAGCTTCACATGGGTCAGTTGCATTTTCCATAACAAAATCTTCAGAATGATAAAAAAAATCTTGGAAAATAACAGACAAATAGTACATAACTGGATATATGAAAGTATATGCAAATGAAAAAAATATAGATTTGTATTGGACAAAGGTTAAAAAAGGGAAAGATAAATGAACTGACAGTCATAATTTCTATATGCAAGGAGAAGGGAGGATACTATGCAAACAAAATCATGCCTGTGCTTGGGACTTTCATTTATTTATGAAAAAATATCACTACAATATGGTTTTAAAATAAATTCACCTTTTTTAGTCAACTGCTTGAAATTAATTCATGTCTTCAATTCAAAAGATATCTAATCCCACCTGCATCCTGTAGGAGATAGCCTTATTTCAGTGATGGAATCTGATTTATGTGACAAGCTCAAATGCAGCCCTGATACCTCAGCCCTTAACCCGACCCTGCTGTTGCTTTGTCAGGGAGGCACTGCTTAACACTTCATAAGGGAGGTTTGTCCACCTGAGATAGTTTATCAGCCCAAAGAAAAGCTCACACACTTACCTGGAAAAGCACCTTACTCTTTCACGGGAATGCCAACATCTGTGCTGAAGAGGTGGCAACCTGTCTACCCCTGATTCCCTGACTACTCCACAGAATGGAATACCTAGTGTTTGTCACAATTTCCTGCTGTCATTCCTGGCATTACCCAAAATTTAAGGGAAAATTAAATGTATAGATTATCTAAGAAATTGATGCTTAAACACCTTAGTGACAATAAGAAAAGCAGATTACCCGTAGACGTACTATGAAGCGAGACAAAGCTGAGATAATGTATTTGTATCAGAAGTTCCTGTTGTATTACATATTAAGAAAAGGAAGTGTATCTTAATCCAAATAATCCCTCTTAGAAGTGTAGGCTGCTGCATTTCCACTGTTGTATGGAAGGGAGGCTCTCTGCAAGAAAAGATCTGAGTGACAACACAACATTCAGAACTCCCTGTTGATGTATTAATACAAAATTTTGCTCCACAGCTCAGCTAAGCAAAGTTCAGTCTTTCCTTTTCAATACCCTTTGAGGGTGCCTGTAGAAATACTCTGTTATCAATGCAGCTCAATTAAGTTGAATTCACACAGGGTCCAAAGATTTGCTGTTGTCCTGTAACTATTAATCCAGTTGTGTTAGCAGTATTGCTTTCAGAAAATGCTGCCATTGTGCCCCTAAACAGTAGTGCAACAAGAAATTATACTGGCAGGTGAGCCAAAGCCATTTTCATACCATGACCAAAACTTCCAAAAGCACTTCAATAACTGGGTAATAGTTGCAGTGCTACTCTATGAGACATGTTAGGCCTTGTTGAAATCTGCCTCAAAAATATTGCAACCTGTAAATGAACTAGAAATGGTAGCCTAGAGCTAGATCATTATTCCCACTGTATCAAACAGTGCCTGCTTAAATATGTAGTCACAAAATATCTTTTTATGTCATTTAGAGTCCAAAGACTATCTTCAGTCTCTAGATGTAGTTAAGGACCTAATGGACTGGGCATTCAAAAATCCATTTCAGGATCTAGTCACTCCATTAAATGCCCACTGAAAATTAGGCACATAGAGATAAGAAGTAGAAAACTAAGAACAGAGTGTTTGGAGCTATCTGATAGAAAATAGAAGTGCATAGAACACTTTTTCCTAACCTTCCCTGTTTTCTAAGATTTCAGTATCAGGCTCAGAGACTGATACTTATATTCAGAAATTAGATTACTCCCGTAGATAAAAAGGTGGTTGGGTTAGTTTCCTAATTCATATTAATTCTACTGTGTGTTTGTGTTGCGGGTTTTGTTGTTGTTGTTTAGTTTTGGGGTTTTTTAACAGGGTAACTATTCAACATAAATTACAGAAGTAATTTACAGACAGAGAGCTGGAATTGCAGTCACCTATCTCTCACCACTAGCATTAATCTCTGAACTATGATGCCTTTCTGCCCTGCCTCTCTTTCCCACTGAATTCGGAGTTCATTCCTGCAGAGTGATTCTTGCCCAAATGGAAAGGAAAATGCTGCCATCCGCAAACTGCCCTGACATAAGAAGTAGGAGGTGAAGCCTCAAAGAGCTTCTGTTGGAAAAGAGAACTGTTGCTCACTTTCGGAGCAAGTATTCTAAACATTAGGCACTGCTGTACAAAAGGAGGGCAATGTCAGCATCACTGCATTCACTTTAAAAGGAAGGAGCAAGATTGGACCAATTCACTGAAGGAATGCCTGGAGTCACCTATTTTCAGCAAAGATGAAGTCTGTGATTCCCAAGGGAACAGAGATCGGCTGTAAGCCTGACTTGGGGTCTTAAAAAGTACATTTTATTTGACATTCCCCATTTAGATTCCATAGTTATAATTTATACCATTAGTTGTTTCTTAATCCATGGGATATAATTTATAACATAGGTCGTTTCTTTATTCATGTGTTTCCATCATGATATGCCAGCCTTTCTCATCCAGTGTGGGAATACAAGCAAACTGCTATTCTCAACACATATTTGTGACTTTGGTCAAAGTCAGGGTATTTTGTTTCCTTTAAGATGCCATCAGTAATCAGTCATTAAAAAAGTTAAAACAAAAATTTCCGTGGCTTTTGGTATTAATGTTAAAACAACAGCTGAGGATAAAGAAGCAGCAGCTTTTAAAATTAAAATATAAAAGGCATCTACATAAATAGGGACATTTGCTGCTGCTGTGAGAATCCACTTATTCTGGTGGAGACACCTGAAAAAAAATTAGGTTCAAAATGTTCATCTTATCTGAATTATGTTTCATTAAACACCAAACCTCTTTGAACCTCCCTGGTCACTCTGGTATAGAATTGATGATGGTCTATGCTTAATTACAGAATATTGTCTGACATAAACTGAAATCAAACCTTTGTATGTCTCTGCTAACTAATGAGATAGAGCAGATACATTTACTTCCCTCTCTTGATTTTAGTCAGATGTTGGAATGAATTTTTAAAGCAACTGCTAAAGTAAATAACAGTGAAGAGTTGACTGATAAGGCCAACACTGAAAGAATCCTTTGGGAATATCAGCACCAGACTGGGTGGAACATCACTTACAATTCTGACCCATATTTGGTATAATAGCTAATCTTTTCCCTCTGTTTGAAAAACTCAGCCCTCATCCGTCCACCATGAATTTAATTGAGAAAGGAAAGGAACTGAGTACTATGCAAACAAATAACCTTATGAAATAGAGATCTTCAGATAGAGACACTCACCTGTCAGTTCTGGCAGGGCTACTTTAGCGTGTAGTAGTAATTGCTTTTTCTAATTGCAGATTATTTCAAAAATATCTTGAGATAAAGTAGTGCTAGAACACTGGCATGTGTCATGTGTCAAGGCTGCTATGCTGCTTCTGCAATTCACTGAAACTTGTGGCCTAATTGCTTCATAATACCAGCATTGCCCTCTTTCTGAGCAAAACTGAATGCGCTGCACAGTAGAACATACTCTCCTATTATGAGCTTTCTTTTATACTCTGAGCTTTATCTCACTGTTTAAGATTTGAGCACTCTGCACCTTTCCCCATCTTTATCCAACAGAAGTTAATAGCAACAACTCTTTTACAAAGTTTTGAAGGCTTAAAGAAACGCCACAGGAAACAAATATTTTATGGAAAAAAAGAAACTATGGCGACAGTTTTCTTTCCAAAAACATCTGATAGAAAACGTGTTTATCAGTCCTAGTGTGTATTTATAAGCTAAAATAATTAAAATACAATATCAATTAAAGAAACAGATGTAGATGTGGGAAAGGACTGTGGCATATGTTTAGAATCATGTGAGCATGTTCCTATTTGTGAAAGATACTCTGTCAACATTTTTTTAAATGTAAAGCCAGCATTTCAACCACAATTATTAAATGTGGGTACAGTCAGAAAAAGTTACTAGGCAAAAGTCTTATTCAGTAGATCTGTTCTCCATATGTAGTCAGTCCAAATGTACTCACTTAAGTGATAAAAATAAATTGTTACCATTTTTTACTCCTGTTAGTTCTGTACAGCCAAATACAGCTAAGAGGAAGTGAGCTGTATTCTATTTTAACTCCTGCACCACCACCAGATGATCTAGATGTCGGATCTGTATTATTGATGATACCATACAAGCCAGAAAGCACACAGCTTGACTGTGCAGGAAGACATGATGCAAAGGATGTGGTTTAATTAGGCAATGGCTTTATTAACTCATCTGGCAGCATTACCCAGCAATATGTCACACAGAGCAGGTCATCGCTCTTTCACTGATTGTTCCGACCTATTTTGAAGGTTGCTGTCAACTTTCCCTCCTTCCAGACTAATTCCAGCTGTTGCTGGGGCCTCATCATCTCCTCATCTGTACTCTCAAGGGTGCTACCTGCATGGCCCACTGTGACCTTTAACAGGCAGACAGAGCCTCCAAGCCACTGGTCTTGATCCAAGTGTTTCAAGGAGTAAGGTTTGTTTTTTCTTACCCGTAGACCTCATGGGAAACGGCAAACAGCACATTACATACAACAGGTCACAGAAAGGAAACCCTCAGGAATTCACTATCTCAAGAGAGCCATACAAGACCTAAATGTGCTTTTCCACTGGTAGTATGTTCAAAATTTCCCTACCCATAGATTCCAAACAACGTTTTTAGTTTTCACTTTGCAAATGGGCACTAGGAAATAGGTTTAGTTTATCTATGTGACGGTGAATGAACATTAGCACAAGTTGCCAGGGAGGCTGTGGAGTCTCCGTCCTTGGGGACACGCAAAAGTTGTCTGGATATGGTTGGAGTAGGGTGTAGGACAAGATGACCTTCAGATGTCTCTTCCAGCCTCAACTCCTCTGTAATTCTAAATGCAAACATGAATTGGGTGTTGTGGCAAAATATATACATTGCCTCACAGACAAGCTGCCATTCCCAATTTTCAATTTTATGCTTTCCCCAGCAACTGAGAAACTCAAAATCCACACATTATCATAGCAGTTAGAATTCCTGAGGAATTATCAACCTTTTGTATGGATAATGAAATGCAATTGGCAACTGCATGAGAATCTTTAGGTACAATAACCAGCTGGATGGAAGTAATTTGACGGATTAAGAAAACCCAAGCAAACAAGCATTCACACAGAAAATCAGAAATCAGGTCTTCCGACGACCAGCTTTATGTCTTAACCTCATCTATTATGCCTGGTAAATTTTTTTCTCCCTCTCTACTGACTATTTGTATGTGTGTGTGTATATATATATATATGTATATAAATAGTGCATTCCATTTTTTGATATCCATAGGAAAATATTGCAGGCACTAGTTTGGTATTTGAAACTGGTATTTAGAAGCCAGCTTCATATGCAGCACTGCTGCTTCCCTCATGACATATAAAAAACCACAGTAGCTACAATATGCTTCCACATGCTTAGATGGTTTGTGTTTAACTTGCTGTATTTTCAATGGGGTACATTTAAAAGAAGAGGATGCCTGGCACCACACGCATAATTTTGATGAATAGACAAAACATTTTCATCTGAAGTATGCTCACTTTATTAAAAAGGGTAATCTAATCTTAGCCTTTATTCTGTTAAATCAGTCATGTGTGACCCATTACTAACCCACTAACATGGAATGTAACTCGAGAGCCAAAGAATTATTCCCACCATATTGCTTATCAGAGAACTGAAAAATAGGTATATACTATATTTTCTTGTTTAATCATTCCCATTGGTGATTTATTGGCAAAGACACTACATTTGTGCATCTCTCTCAGCCTCACTCTTCATCTGTTAATTCTAATTATCTTCTTTCTATGTTTGCATCATTCGCATGCCTTATTTGTGTACATATATTCAAAGCCAGCATGCCACCAAAGAAGAATAAAAAATTATTTAGTGACTACTCAAGCAAAAAAGTCTGACACTGGAAGAAAGCCTGGCACTGTTTTCAGGACCAAAGATGAGAGTCAAATGCACCTTTTTTTTCTGCTCCAAACAGTCAGTTATTTTGAATTACTGGACGATTTTCATGAGGTCCACTGAAGTTCCTAGAAGGGCTTGAAAATGGATGCTAGATTTTTGGGTTTATGTTCCAAGAGGAAAAAAAAAATCCTACTCTTGCTGAAGACAGCAGTTGCACTTATTTCTTTGTGGTTTATAAAGTGCTTTGAAACAGCCTTAGAAGTGATGTATAGGGACAGCTTATTACCCTTACAACAGGGAACAGTATGGTTTAGATCTCTGGAAATCATAGAACTGCTACTGTATATCAGGCTTTCTTTGGGGAATTTATTGACCTAATATCTGGCAAAAGGGCAGATGGATATCATGAGACAAATATTCAAAACTAGCATTTTGGAATGTGCTTTTAAGACTGTAGAAGAGAGATGTTCTAGAGAACACATAGAACAAAACTGAGTGAAAGGTACAAGTTGCTGTCGGGGTCCTGGCTTTTTCTTTTTTTTTTTTTAATTTCAAAACATAATTTAGACATTTACCACTGTTTCCTCCACCTTCTCCTTCCCTCAAACAGAAAAATTTAATCTGAAATTTTGATTGCTTCAGGAATGGTCTTAGAAGTTGCTTTTGAACAGAGAGATGTAGGAATCTTCATAACAATATAAAATTTAGGTCAAATTAATCTTTGGGTTTCTGATGAAGAGAGAGCATAGACCTTTTTCTTAAAAAGAAAAAAATCAAACAAAAAACCCCCAATACAACAACAAAATGAAGCTGTAAAAAGTGCTTGTTTTAATACTTCTAATGAAGAAAAAAAAGACAGTAGGACAAAAAAAATTATTTTGCTAAACTATGAATGCGAATAGAAAATATTTGTCAAATGTAACTGAAATATTTCAACTGGAATGAGATTGCTTTAAAAGACTAGCTAGAGAAATGTTATTCCAACGCAGTAAAGCTTAAGCTGAGCAAGAACCTGAGGTAGAAATCATGCATCTCTAAGAATGCCACTACACTGTAGAACTAAAATAAACAGGATGAACAGGTTTCCAGGGTACTTATAAAGAGGTGCATTACAACTTGTAGTGGAATCTTTTTAGCTGTTCTAATCATTAGAGCTATAAGAGACCCTGCTATTTATTCAAAACAACTTAAAGCAACTCTAAAGGTCCCAGTGTGATGTTTTCACTTCTAATTTTCATAAAATGTTGATAAGAGTGGAATCAAACTAGTTAGTTATCAGTCTTGATGTTGGCATAATGTGACTGGAAATGTACAATTTGTAATTACTTGAAAGGAAACAAATTACCTTTAAGAGGAAAACCATAGGTAGAAATTGCAGAAATTAGATGTGTTAGGCTGCTCTTAAAAAAAAAAGAAAAAGTACCTGTTATTTAACTTGCATTCTATGAGAAAGAATATGTATGCAAACCAAGGGCAAGTATGTACTAGTAGAAGCATGGAGTTGATGGCTGAGCAGACACTTTTTATCCATCATTTCCATGAAATACGCTAACAGCAAGTGACTTTTATTCGTATGATTTATTCCATGTCTGGGTTCTTAGAAACATAATAGCAGATGGAAGAATTGCCTGATGTTAAACTTTCATTTAAAACCCCTCAAAAATCAGACCTTTGGAGTTTAGACTTTGAAATAAAGCTCAAACAAAAATCTCATGCAAAACCTTAGGCCACAGATAATTAGGCATGTGGTTAATTTTAAGCATATTTTCAGTCCTACCTAATCAGTTCAGTTAACTTTTAAAGACACATTCTGATGGGTTTGAGATCCTGTGCAAGCACTAGGCTAAGTGGAAATGAACACTGAGGAAGAACACAAATCTCCAACTGTAGCTGGACTTAAATTTGTCGCAAAAATAGACAAGCATTTTTCTGGTTCAGGAGAAACACAGAATTTTGTACAATGAGTTTCTTGGTTGTTGGAAAAGCAGGTTTTCCTAATTTTCTCTTCTATCACTACTGTCTGCCTAGCAATCTTAAGATGGGCTCTTAGAGTATGTTTCTTGAAGTGGAATCATCCTGGTTATTGTGTTTTATGTTAGCAGAGAACCTAAACAAGGAATCACTTAAAGTAAATTCCAGTCAGTCACTGTACATCTCTAGACTCCAAAAGCCAGAAAGAATCACACTGATTGTTTCATCTGAAATTTTTATAAATAAACCATAGAATTTTCCCCAGATGTGAAATTAAAGCAAATAATTCTAAAAATTTAAACAAAAGAGTCAGAAGAGAGGGAATCTAATCTAATCATCCTGAGCCAGGATTTTTTTTAATAACTGTTCATCTTTCCCGAGGAACATGTTATTAAGAGCAGTAAAATTATGGCTGGAAGACAATTCCTCTGTAAAGTATGGTGGCTGCAAATGGAACTGAACACGTTGAGGAGACTGTGCAACAACAAGATCACTTCATGAATTTTTACTGGATGATAAAAGTGAGGGACTGTTCCAAAACACAGCGGTTGCGTTCTAGCCATAACCACCCCAGTCCAATCTCATGCTGCTGAGCACAGACACTTTTCACAATGTGGAATAGGATGGAAATTATGTCACATTGCTCACCTCCCTGTGACAGACTCCTTGCCATGACACTCTGTTTTCCATCACACATTTCATCTTTTAAATGCGAAATATGGCCCTTTGCTTTCTCTAAGCCAAAGACTATGACTCAAGAGGAATTTGAACTGTGAAACCGCCTCCTTTCCATCTCATTCTTTGCTTATTGATTGGAAACTAGGTAACTTCAAATCTAAGAAATTAATTTTAAAAATAACCACAGCAACATCATAACCCCAGGACGTCTAAGAGCAGTTCTTTTTCAGTCTAAAAGCACAACTGTCCTACCTTTTATCTCTCAAAGGGACAAAGGGACAAAAATACTGCATTACTCTTCCCTTCTTGGTGCCTGTATTTCTTCTATATATGAGGTCTGACCCCAGACTTCCCCACAATGGCATTCAGTGAAGTAAAGCACCACTGATCTTGCATTCTCAAAAGCCAAAATTCTAAGGCAGGATCATCACCAAGCAATATAATGTTCTGAGACAGGAAATCTGAAGCTAAATTTCCTTAACCCATGGTCTGTGCCTAAACTGCAGGGAAATCTTCCTTGTCAAGACATAAAAATATTTAGTTAGGTGATAATAATGACCTGCTCAGAGCAAAACTCATTTACCTGCACAATATGTCACTGAAATGATCTCATGATGGAGCAGAAATTCTTACTGGTTATACTTATTGCAAAGATAAATCTATACTACCAGGATAAAGACCCCTTCAGACACAAATTAAAATCCTTTAAATATCATAGTCCCACTTCAATATTTTTACAACAAAACATACATACATGAAATACTTATATTTACAGATGGAATGAATTCTACTGATGGAAAAAAAGAGACAGAAAATACCTTTTACCAATACCAGACCTGTCCATTAGATTTTTTGTCAGCATTCAATATAGATCTCTCTTTAGGAAAATGGCTACTGCTACATGAAGTTGTTGAAGTGAATTTTCTATCTAGCCTGGGTGATACCAAACTATTTCTTTTTCTTACTTTCTAATGAAAAAGGCAGGTTCCTTTGTAATGACCATGACCAGATTGGCCCCACTTCTACCACTTCCTGTTGTTTCTGAACATGGGAATGTTTAACAACTCACAGATTCTGCTGACTGAAAATTGGCACAGGGGAAACAATGTTGTAACTTATCAAATGTAATCAGCTGCTAATTGAAAGGAAGTGGAACTATAAAATTGTATGTCACCTTCCGCTGAGTCAGTACAACAAAGGCTATTTATAGGTTCTGTGACCCAGAAGCTCTTCATAGACTCCAAGCTGTCCTCAGGGGTGGACATCAGTAGCTGTTTGGTAGCAGAGGATACCACAATTATTCCTGGAAGAAGCATGTAGTTTTACTTGGCAAATAATTTTACCTCCCGAAAAGAACAATCACAGGAAACAGACATATCAGAATGGATGCAATTATCCTGAACTCCAGACAAAAAGAATAGGCCTAACAGGTCTTAATAAGAAAATGCCACTACAACTAAAGTTTCCACAAGTTATTCTCCATGTCCAAAATAATTTCTCTTAGTAGAAGATCAACCTTAATATTCTTAATATCAAGAGATAGCATGACTTCATGACACTCCATCAGCTCCACTTCTCCATTGTTTGTGCATATACTGAGAGCTGTCTCCAGTCAATATCTGAAAACCCTACTGCATGCCAACAGCTGGAGACATATATAATTTGTTTTTTTCTAAAACTACTCTTCTTTCTTTAGCTAGATTTAAAGAAACACTTCTCAGAAACCTCTGGCACACTCTTTTATGACAATCACGTACTTTTAACGTTCATCACCCTAAGTACCAAAAGACAGTAGTAACATTTGAACTATTGGATCCTTTTTCTTTCATTTTTCACTTGATTCATGGCTGTTTATGCAGACCAACTTCCATTCACAAGTGAGATGTTACCAGCCATCATGTTAAAAACAACAAATTTTCATGAAGCAGTGTAGTTTGTTCCTCAGTTTATGAAGAACATTATCATTTCTATTTTTCACAAGGAAAAAACCAGAAAAAAACCCCCTAATTCAGAGAGTCCTTCAATCTGTATTTCTCTACTTAGAATAAATATGACATGTAGAAATAGCAACAATGATGCTATTGCAGATGTTCTGTCCTATATCAGGTCTTGGAACCAGAGACACTTTCTGTGGAATATGTGCATGTTGCTATGTATATGTGCTAAACACATATGACGTCTTCAGATGAGAATGTGATGTGAAAACTGTTGTGGGAACAAAACCAAAACTTTATGCAATTTAGCTGCAATGAAAACTACAGTAAATTATAGCCTGAATTAGAGGAATTACTCATGGTGTCTTAGTATTAAAAGTAACAAAAACATTTCCAACATTGGAGAAAGAGTAGATTTTGAGAAGGCTGCTGTATCAAATCTAGAATGCAGGGATGCTGCTGGTTTGACAAGAAAGTTTTATGTGGCGAGTAAGAAAAGGGGTCCTCAGACACCCCAACCTACTCAAGCACCTTTCTACTTTAACTTAATTAAATTTTTTTCAAAAAGTGTTCAGGAGATTTATTTTCACTCCATCAAAGAACATATGTGCTGAAACTTCAGAGGTTGCCACAAAATTAGATTTTCATCCTTTGGTCAGATCTACCCATAATTTCTTGCCTGAATCCTTTTCAGTGGTAATTGAAAACAAAAATGCTAATGATTACATGCAAATGTCTTTTTTTAAACTGTTGGCAGTTTAAATGAAGAAAAGTTAAGGGTGTATTGCTGCTAACCAAAATTCATATGCTGTGTTAACTTTTACTGCTTGACTTCCTGAATTTTTTAGCAGGGGAAACTTCTTGAGACAGTGCCCATAACCACACCATTTCTGAATGAGTGAGATTCATATATGAGTAGCTTTCTTGAGCGAAAACGAAGGCTGGCATTTTGAAAAAAGAGCTGCTGTCTTTGTGAGCAAGAGAAGACACAGATAAATATTCAGAACTGGATTTCATAGGTATTTCAGTAGAAGAAGGATCCATGCAAAGTTCAATCTATAGAGAGGTTAACAGTAGTGTGGCCTTCTCTCTGACGAATACAATAAAATTTACATTGTGGTTTGATGACAGGGAGTTCAGTAGCAATTCTGGTTTAAAACCTTGAGGCTTTTCTCCTGCCTCTTGGCAAAGTTTGCTGTCAGTCTCATTGTGTTGACAACTCATGGAGCTGTGCTGTGAACATTTCATAGAACCTAAAAAAACCACCCTCTGCCTCTTTCTTTTTTTCTCCAGATTTTTTTTTTTTAGCTCATAAATTATGCACTCTGACTTCCTGCAAGAGACAGAAAATGGGAAGTAGTTCTTTGCTGTAGTATCCTCAATCCCCAATGGACTTTTAGTTATGAGACTGACACAGACAACATGCCCTCTGCCATTTCATACAATGTCAGACTGAAGAAACAGGACGATAATAGCAGACTACGTCTCAGGAAGCACAATCCTGAGAACAGGCATTGCCACACCCCCAAACAAAACGTGACACCTACTTCAGCCAGCAAATGTTGCCCCGTAGTCTGTCCACAGAAGATATTAAGGCCAGGCTTTTCCATCTCCTGCAACTCTTTCAAAGGGGGAGGGAAAGAATACCTTCAGCCAACCCCAGACAACAAAAAGGGATGGCATGAGACGAACCCCATAAAGAACATGAGGAACTCTTTTGAGGAGTCCGCTAGAACAGGAGGAGGTAAAGATTCAACCAGCACTACAAGTTTCTGACAGAAGAGGTAAAAAGGCCCTGCTTGCACTCTCAAATGTTACCGGCACCACCACTCTTATTGCATGTACTCATCTGTAACCAGTTCTTGAGGAAGTTGTTTTTCCATATGTACAACAATTTTTGTGAGCAACAAATGAGAGAGGACCCTCTCAGACCTAAGTGTTCTAGCAGAACATGTCCCTTTGGGTTTACCTCAGAAGGCGAAAAGTAAAAGAGGGTTGTGTGAAGAATAAGGATAGAATTGTGCAGCATTCTAGTGATTCAAGTAGGAACCTTTGTGACATTGTTATCAAGATCATTCCCAGGAACGGTGTCTCAGCCCAACCAAAACATAGATACAACTGTATAAATCCCTGTTTATGATTTGAATTATAATGGAAGATTAATGGTAATTTAAGTGGGGGTCTCTGCGGAGGGTGCCTAAAAAAGTGTATTCTGGCCCAAAACAATGGAAGTGTCATGCTGTTGGAAGACTGTTTTAATATGCACTTTCAAGGCAGTGAAAATAAAGCATTTATGCACCTTTGATGAAGATGATTGTGGTAGACTTACAAAACTGTTATATTAGAGATTGATATAAATCTGTTTCCTTCTTCTCTACAGCTTCTGTATGAAATAGTCATACAAGAATGATCCATAAGTATTCGCAGCTAAAGGTTCAGATGAGGTTAACCTTAAGCGTGCCCTCCCCTTTCGTGTTTGTTTCTCTTTTCCTCAGAGGATCAATAAATAGTGGAATAAAGATTTCTAAACTGTCAGAACCACCAGCTCTTGGGCTAGTGGCTGCAGTTTCACTTGAAAAAAAAAACCAGAAGTCACTTTGCAAGAGAGCATAATCGCTATAGAAAGTTTTCTTTTAATTAAAAGTGACTGGCAGCAACTTCGAAGGACAGCTGAGGACAAAATTATCCATCAGGAGAACACTACTTATTGGCATGCACTGGCAAAACAAAAATGCCCATTTTTGAGGGGCAATTATTACATATTTCAGAGGGAGGAATTGACTTTATTCCCATGTTTAAGATATAAGAAACTTTTACTTTAGAAGTGTGAACCAAAACACCCATTTACTGAGAACACAACAGGAAGGTCTAAAAAGTGAAACAAAGGATCCATTTCTAATTTAATTTGCAGTAATTAATCCTGTATCTTTTACACCACAAATCCATTGTTCTATAATCAGAAGGAGAACACTATGTTGTAGATATTCTTCTTCGTATTTAAAAGACAGGAGTTTTGCCTTTAAATTAAAAAGTCAGGGCACTGATAAGGGAACAGTGAGCAGGATTTCCCAGATATAGCTGAATGAAGTCATATTAAAGGAGGAACAAAAAGAAACAGTCTACTTCATAGGACCGTTTGCAGGAAATAGTGTGTGATATATTCTAGGAGATTTATTGCTTATGCAAAAAGACCCATTTGTTAAATATGAATATGTTAATCTTAATAGCTTCCATTTTTCTTAGGCTCTCCTATCTTTCAAAAGATTCTGACTAAGAAAAGGACGGAAGATTTGTTATGATGAAAGTGGCCTAGCTCATAAATGCCTTAATTAAAGGAATATGATCAACTTAGAACAGTTTGTACATAGATATATAATAGATTGTTTTATCTGTTATCCTAAGCAGCATTTTTGCAAATAGAAATTAAAGGTTTTCGTGGGAAACCACTGCGTATGTATTTTGTTTGCTTTGTATATTTGACAGCTGTTTGGTTTAAATTAATTTCACCAGATACTCTCTGTGTAGCACTGCACAAGTGTGCTCTCCATTTCTCATCTTTTGGTGGAGCTTTCAAAAAGTAACAATGAGAGAACCTTTTTTTCACTAGAAAAATTACCATAAATCAGCAAAAAGTGCCACACAGGCTAAAAGGCAGAGAGAGTACCTGCAAGTTCTTTTAACAAAGTTGACAGTATTCTTTTCATGTCACAGTAAATTTCAACTGAGATAATTAAACTGTTATATTTAATGCTTCCAGCCAGTGTATGAGAAAAATACAGACTAGACTGCTAGCCTGAAGAATAGTGTCCAGAAGCATTTTGTTACCCTTGACCTTGTCTGAAAGCTCAGTTTCCAGAGACCCCTTGTCTTCTGAGAACTTCCTAGCAAAAATGCATTAACAATGAGTTCTGCTCTGTATCATCCTGCAACACCACTTGTCTTGCACAGAAATGAAAACAAAAATGCTTACTTGCATAACCCACAATGCCATTTTCTTTTTGTTCCCATGGTCTTTGGTCTTGGTTAATATGCTTATCAAAAGAACATTGGAATGTTACCAGCTTTGCTTGAAATAAGCAACATGGCCTCTTAAAAGAAAATGAAAGGCTGTCTACTTCTCCCTTGATTTAGCTATTTATTTAAAATCTCCTTTTTATTCTGGTTTTTTTTTAATATTAAGTAGCCTACTAAAATCATAACTGACAAACCAAAAAGCTAGGGCTGAGGCTATTAGTGGTAGTTCACCACAGGTAAATTTGACCCAAGCACTTCTCTTCTGTTCTGGTATATGCAAGAATATGTTCCAAAGAAAAGCTCTCTGCAGCCTTGTGCATAAACTACAATCATTTCCACTTATCTATGAGTCTGATCCAGAGCATCTGCTTTGCTGCCATAGGGGCCTCTCCCAGGGTTAATGCAGCTTGTGTGACTTGATCAATATTGAGAGACGAGAGATCATTCTTTCCCTGCATCCATGTCTGTGAAGTCTAACTGGAACTACTCTGGATTCTGCTGTCATGGAACTTGAGGATATAGTTAGACTTTTCCCTGCCCTCAGAGGCCATTCCAGTGTAGCACTTACACCACCCTGCCTGATACAGTAGATTTTTCTGACCTATATTTAAGCAGAAAGATATGACAGGTAGTGCATTTTCTGAGGATTATTATATGCTTTGGGTAGTGTGGTGAGGCAAGAAGCTGAAGACTTTCCTATAAGTGTGTTTTTACTATTATGAAATGGAATTTTTAAATCAAAAGGGAGAGAAAGAGTCAGAGTCCTGTACTTAGAGGCCATTATTGACATGGCCATGGCATCACTGACAGCCAGTCAGGAAGCTCTGACTCTGTTCAGACTTTTAAAGCCATTCCATAAACACAACCAGAGGAGAATTTCACCTTCAAACTTTGCATGAATACTGTAGTGAGAATTGACTCTATGCCTAATTTTTCTTCAAATATTTTCAATGAATCTGGATACAACTACAGCAAGGCTTTGATAACCTTTCCTTTAATAGTGTGAAGTGGTCAGAGTTTTAGTATGATTAGGAAAGATCTACCTCTGCATGCAAAGTTTGATCTTTAATCCCCAGGAGAGCTAGTACTAAATACGGGATAATGGGAAGAAGAGGCTTTGAATGTAACAAATCCACTAGTCAAATTGGAACCTGGAATACAATAATACTAATTCTTTCTCAAATCTCTGCCCAGGTGACACGATAGCCTAAATTTACCCTAAAATACTGGAGTTTTTTAAATGTCATTTTATTATTTTCTTTGGTTTTGTTATTTGCAGTGTGAAATCAGACAGAATTTAGAACACAAGATTCCTTCCAATTGGGTTTTCAAGACAATATATACCCCCCTGCACACCTCCTGTCACTCCCCAACCCTTTCTCATGAGAGGTCAAACAAAACTTCTCCCTCTGGTTTATGACATATAATTTTACCATCAGGATAACCTAAAATTAAGCTTGTAGTCTGCAACCTCATTTAACCAAAATAAATTATCCTGCAGTGAGCCAGCATTTCCATCAGAGTTCTACAGCCACTCTGCAGGACTTGGCTCACCACAGAGTTAGGTCATGATGACCACTGGCCACAAACATTCCAGGAGTTCAGCATCCACAGAAACCAGCTTCAGTGCGGGAGAAAAATGTTGTTTTCTTACAGTTGGTAGCCCTGGCTTTCATTTGACACTTTCCATGAAACCTGCCCAGAGGATGGATGTGTGACATCCTGCCACCAAGCTCTGGTTAGAAGAGCTTTACCAAAGGAGGACTTCATTTCCTACAATGTGTGGTCAAGGAGTGCTCTCCTAGAAGTGCTGCAGAGTGTGAGAATGGAGAACAAGTTGGAACCCTTCAGCCAGGTGCACACTTTCGTCGAGGAGTACTGTTCTACAAAGAAATTCACCTTGTACAATGCTGCCAGTAAAGCGTGAATAAGAGAGAGAGAGAGGGCTGAACTTCTAGTAACATCTTCCGAAATACAATTTCTGTTTATCTGTAGATAGGCCAGAATTCCTGGTAATTTTCAGCTGTCAGGGTTTAGGAAAAAATTGTTTCTTAATCTCTCATAACAACATCCCAATATTCTCTGGAGTCTTAAGAGTTTTTGTTTGGTTTTGTTTTCAAAAGAAGGAAATTAAAGTGAAAAGTAATCTTTGGTTTTCTATATGGATCTAAAATACATTTATCTTTGCTGGAGTTTTGTCACTAAATTAACTTGCAACAATCAAAACAAAAACCTAAGCAAGCTGAACAAGGACTCTGATATTACTTGCAGCATATTCATGTATTTGCAATGCTCCAACAGACTTCTATTTTGCTGTTATATCTTAAATAAAATTGGCTATAACAGGACTTTCAAACTAAAGTTATGTCATACCAGAAGTTATGTCTTATCTTTATCTTAACCTCCCCAGATCTGCCTGTATTGACTGTCTTATTGAACTGAAACTTGCACATGAACCTAAGATTATTTGTCTTAAAACAAACAGTTACAGGACTAATTATAGGTCTACAAGTATTTTAAGAAATAGCAGATATTGTGAGAATTTGTGTGAGGTGAAGAAGCAACATGAAATAACCAGTAAAAAATGGTAACACATGAGCAAGAAAAATACGAAGTGGAATATAAGGAGAGTTTTCTGGGCTTCTCACTTCTTCCTACAGAATACTACAAAATTCCCTGGGTCCAGAAGGATCACATTCATAGTATTTTATTTTCCATCCATCTTTGATCAGAAATTGTCACGTTTAGTTTGCTTTTTGCAAACCAAAGGGAACAATCAAAAATATTCTCCTCTCCCTGTTTTGCACAGAATAGTGGGTTTCAGGTTCAGTCTAAGCTGCCAAACATCAGGCCTTGGCATTTTAGCTCCAGACACACAATGCACAATGTTGAGCATCTATTAACACGAGTTATCATTCACACATGTAGGGAGTGGATGGATCAGAGTGTGACTCTCAGTTACTTCTTTACAGAAATAAATTTTACGTATTTTCAAAACAAAATTTCTTCAGCTTGAATAGAGATTTAAAGGCATTACCATAACACATATTACTCATACAAAGTAAGAGCCCTAATAGCTTTCAGTGCAGCACCCACACTGCTTCAGAATTCAGTAACAAATGGGTTTTAATCTAATTTTTTAGTGGTCCACTAATGACTGAGGCATCTTTTACCTGAATTTTGTTCCTTAAGAGAGTACATTACCTTTAGATAGGACAATGTGATGAAGAATCTATTTTTCAGGCTTTTTACTTGGATGGGAACCAGTGTGTTCCTATAGAAGAGCATTGAATAATCATGTGCAAAATAGGACCACCCAACATCTGTCTATATTCACTTGGAAGTCAGTTTTATATTCCTCTGCTAAAGGACTTGCAGGAAATTTATACCGAATACATGGGTGGGGTGGGGTAGAATCCTTCCTCTTTGCTTAATCACATTCAGGGAAAAGCGATGATCCATTTTGTCTGGTTCGCTCCATTACTCTTTCTAAAATTAACTCACATCTGACATTATAACATATGTTAAATATTATGTAAGTGGTCTGTTCTATATTGGGTTTATTCAGTCATAAATCCTGGCATGCACGCACACACACACAAAATAGTGCTGCGAAAAAAAAAAAAAAAAGAAGGAACCCACACCAAAAACCCCCACAACCTTGTGCAGACAAAATGAAATTGGTAAAAGTTGGATTATTCCTCTCAAGTTCATCAAGGAGCTGTAATAATCCACTGACATGAAAACTCGCAAGACATTATCCACCAGGGAAAACATTTTGCAGGTGGATATGTTCTTTCACTTTGTAGAAATGGAATTTTCACAGTCCAAGAGAGCTTAAGATCTACAGTTATTGATGCTGAAATAGGTTCCAGTCTGGCAAGACCAAGGTGTGTCTGTAAGCATGTGAAAGCCAACACATAATGGCCACAACAATGAGTTAGGAGCTCCCTCCTTGCCTTTCTTACTGTTCTTATTTTCTACTGGTTTGCCAAGAGTATAAAGATATCTCTATAACTGGAAAAGTAAGGTTTTGGCTGGTAGTAAACTTTGGTTTTCTGAACCAGTCTTTCATCTTTCCCAGCATATTTCCCTGAAAGATGTGCACAGTTAATATAAAATTTCCAGCACTGTCTTATATCAATATTATTGGTTTCATTTGATTTAGCATGGCTTAAATAAAATAGAGACACTAAATTATACATAGAACACCATTTGTGTTCTAAGGCCACTGACTTTTCCTTCTAACCAGTGTTATGAACTATTTAAGAGCTGGAGGATTTCATGCCACAAATGCCTGAATAGCTGTAGTGAACGTTGGGTCTAACAGCTACAGAAATGCTTTGGCAGCAAGAGGTAACACAAAAAGTCTATCTTCCCTTCCGCTCCTTAAATGCCATTTTCTGAAAATAGCTTGAGAGGACTTGCTTACAGGGGTGGCCCTCGAAGGACAGACACAGACAGCTACAGCAGAGCTGGCAGCAGCACGCAGGTTAAGGTTGTTACAGAAATTTCCATCAGCTGACAGCAAGGCGCCTAAATATCTTCAGCAGAGGACTTAGATTGTGCAGCTCCTTTGTTTCAGGAGCTGCCAGGGGCAAGAACAACTCAGAAAGTGAGATGTTGTCTAGCACTCAGCTCCGAACCAAGTGCCAATCACACAGGAACACCTGCTATCCAGTTCTTCTCCCGGCAGCCCCAAAGGAATTCTTTCTCAGGAAGGTGTGCCTGGCATTTCCTTGTAAAGCTCCAGAAAACAGTGCAGGCCTTTCTTTGATATGGATGTCAGTTCCTATGGCTCCAGACTCAAGCACTTTCCCTGTGCTTTCTGGTGGGATGGAGGACTGATCTAACTGCTTCTAAACCAGGGAAATGTCGTCTGGACATCTCAGCAAGAAGGACAGAACATACAGAACTGTCAAAGAAACTTTAGCAAGTAATTAACGAGCTGTGAATCACCAGGAAGGATATCTCTGTAATTAATTAGTTCCTCCTATCACAAGCTCTGAACTGAAAGCTCTTCTTAAAATGTGAACAAAACCACAGGTGAATAAGTTTTTTTATGTAGCAAAAGTTATCCAAAATCTACATTTAGATCTCCCTCATATCAAATTATTTCATAGCTATAATTATCTCCTAATGACATGTTTATTTTTGAATAGAAATAAGTCCAAGCCACATATAATTACTTCTCCTCTTGGTCACTGGTGCTGCAAAAAACAACCTTATAGCATTTAAAGCCGCAAAGAAATTTTCATATGCCAAGGTTCACACTGAGAGACACCAAAGCACAGTTGCAAAAGAGCACCAAAAGACTTACTTTGACCCACATAACAAAGCAGGACATTGTGAGAGCCTGATTATATTCAGCAGCAATTCAGGACTGAACGGATGGCTCATATCCTAAAGTGATTCTATCATGTTGAACTACTGTAAAAATATTGGAAAACAGTGCCACCATTGTTTGGAATGAGAAATATTTTGCTTTTTTCTTACTTCAGTGTGACAGACGATGGCCTAACATGACAGCCCTGAGTAGCAGAGATCACATTTTAGCCAGCACAGGCTGCAGGAATGAGAATTAAGCACATAGTAGCCTGCTTTATCTTTCTTGACAGGCAACTGCCTTCTAGAAATTTTGTTCTCTTACTACCGTATGAGACACTTCAAATACAGTGTGTGTAGAGCTCCTAATTCTGGCGTAGCTGGTTTTTATGAGTTGACATTAGCTAAGGTATCCGGCAAGAAGAAAAGCTACTCTTTAATCCCTGCTAAAAGACAGTTTTCCATTATCTTGTTACCCAAAATCAGCCAGAGCCTCTTGCACGGGCCTGTTTTCTTGAGTATGTGGAAAGCTGACAGTTGTTGTTAACTGACCTAATACTAATACCCTGTTGCTGCCTCGTGGGCTGAGTCACACAGAAGGGAGCTAATTATCATAGGAGGGAGAAGCGAGATTGAAGAGATAATATTGGAAAAACAACCTTGAAGAGCAACAGCCTGAAAGATCAAGATAGGTAAATACCTAGAGAAAGACAAAAAGAATTGGGAGTTCTGCTTTGACTTAAAAATAAGATTGCTACCATTAAGCAATCTGCTACAGCATCTTATGAACAAATTTCATAATATCAAAGAGGCTGTGCATTCCAGCTTCACATATAAAAATATCTGTTACAGCAACATAGCTCACTGTGGAAGAAAAAAAAAAAGAGCAAAACTCCCATAAACTTGTAAATTAAAATGACAGAGTAAATGATTTCTTTTAAATCTTTGCAAAGTATATTTAATGCACGATTTGAAATCACAGGAGGCATAAAAAAATGAATATTTGCAGTATGGAACAAGTGAAAGGAACAAAATTAAGCCTGGGTGGGTAGCCTAAGTAGGGTGGAGTGACAATGATGAAGAATTATACAAGGAAGAAGGGAGCTCAGTAGGTCCCTAAATAGTTCACATCCAGATGCTTCAATATTTAGATTTCTTTCAAATGTATAGAAGGTTTTTAAAGAAAATGTAGTTTTTATTGAAGGAGTGGGATGGAGAGAGCAGGAAAAGGAGTAGGAGCAGTCATTGGGTGGATGCCACCTAAACCAAGCATTTAGACTTTGTTCCATTTCATTGCAATTACCCCTCTCCACCCTGGCCCCACCTGACAGACACACACGAGCACACAGACAGCATACAACAAGCACAGGAGGCTGTAAAAAAGCTGCTGGCACAGGTGTTATTCCAAAACACACAGAAGGACCTTCCTAAAGGGCTTTGTGAGTGAGCTAACTGTGCTGAGGAGCAAAATCACCTTTTTGCCAGCTATTAAATCAACAAAGCTCCTCTAGCCCAAGCAAAATGAAATCACAATCAAAAAATAAAACCAAAGAGCAACATTACAGGTTCGTCTGCTCCAGGGTTTCAGCTAAAACATCCTTCTACTGTTTTCAGTCACTTTCTCATTTATCAGCTACTCACTTTAAGACACAGTGTGCCTTGAAGCTCTTTGTTTAAGGCTTTCTCAACACACAAAAACTGTATTCCCTATTGATTCTGATGTAATAAAAAGGTATAAACCCCCTCTTCCTCAACGTATAGACACACTTCCTGTGTACATATAATTTTATCAGTCTAGCTTCATGCCAAATGGGAACCAACACCTGTCAGTGGCATATCTACATTCACAGACATGAATTAGTACATTGATATCACCAAAAAGAATCAAACCTGAAACATCCTACCGTAACCCTAACTAGCTATACCAGAATACAATGTATACAGACCACCTTAAGGCAGATAAAATTATGTGTATGAAGATATGATTCCTAAAACCAACAAAATGTTGTTTTCCAGGAAACATTTAAAAATGAGGAAAAGTTAAAAATGAGGAAAGAATTAATTTCTACTAGAAAATAATACAGGAAAACAATAACGCCCATTGTAACAATTTTTTTTACAGAAGTCTCCTACAGAGGAATAATTTAATAATAAAAAGCTAAAACACAGCCCTAGAGAGACCAATAATCACACTGGTTATGAAATACTCAGGAAGAGGTAAATTTCACAAACCCACACCCAGAAAAACAAAATATTATCCAAGATTAGCAATGCACTACTCGTATACCATGTCCCTCAAAAGTCTAATCTCCTGAATAGATGTAATTGACTGACAACAGCTCAATGCCACCTTCAGATGAAGTCCACCAGTTCAGGAATATATGCAAACCACATTTTTGTATTTCTCAGTAATAATTTCTAAGTAATTATGATGTTCTTGGCAGATTTCATATTTTTACTTACATTGGATTCTTGGAGTATTGGATTCCTATAGCACAGTACAGCACAAAAATCTGTTCACGTTTGATCTCCCGTTCACTTGTACAGCAGAGGTTTGCTGAAAGCAGGATCAAAGATTACTCAACTTTTTTCTTTTCCTGTTTTCCCTGATGACAATTCCACACCAGCCCTTTTTTTTTTTTTTTTTTTTTGGTGGGGCAGCAAATTATTTTGTGCTAGTCAACACCTGATCTGAATTTGTGAAGCTAATTAGCAAAATATCTACAGGTGTAGCACAAAGTAAAACACGTTTTAATTTTCCAAGAATGTTAAAATTCAAGTAAACTCCCAAGAAATGAAGCTCTCAAAGGCAAATGAATCCTATTAATCTGAATTCCACTATTTTGTGTTGGCATTATTAAAATAGGCTTCATCTAACATGGCCTTAGTTTGTACTAGTTGTGCACTGTTTTTCCCTACTAATATACAAAATATGTAGGTTAAATGAAGTTGGTGGATAAGCAGTCACTTTACAGTGATACAGTCTTTATTGGTACGTGCTTGTGCACTCATAGTTAAAGTGCAGAAAAATGGATTTAGTGTTTCAATACAAAACAAAACATTGAAAAATTATTTGGTTCTGGTTCTCTTGGAACAAAATCTGATGATTCTGAATCATCATTAGGTGAGAAAGCAGCTTTTACAGATATAATGCAAGTATAAACAAGCACTGAAAACAGACTCAGGAAATCTGTACTGTGAGTGGATCTAACAATACATTTCTAAAAGGAAATAACTAGAAAAGCAAAATAAATTTTATTGTCTCTTTCAAGTTTAATACCTCCAGATCCTTAATAAGCTTTAAAATTGTGACATTTGGTAGCTTGCATTTTTGATATATTCCAGTGAATGGTACAGTCCTGTAACAGGAGCATATCTTGTTCAATTCTACTACTACACTATGATATGTTAAAATGGAAGAGAGAGGGGGGGAAAAAAGTGGATAAAATGTGAATTACATAAAATAATAAATCAAAGACCTAAAGTCTGACATTTAGATTTCTGGTGGTCCATATGTTTTACATATTATGAAACCATCCCCATAAACAATCCTTGCTAAAGAATACAATTCACATTCTTCCTAAACCATCCTATCTCATTTGTTTACAGTTTTCTTCTCAACAGCTTCATTAAATTGAAGACAGCATGAGCAAGTTGAAACAATTCATAAAGAAAAAAAGATCTCTATTAAATAATGTCAACATCAAAGGCAACAATAAGTAATCTCCTGCAAAGGGAAGGCTGTGAAAGCATCTTTTGAGCTGGTTAAAAACTGGCAATTATCAATTTCATTTTGACATGAATGAGAGGGAGGAATGTTCTGTACATGCTTTAATCTTCTAACATATATTTTATAACAAAAAAAATTCAAAACACCTTAAGATATATTTGGTGAATATTTAACTAAGTCTGTACTAGCACAAACAAGTTTGCACCACTGAAAGCATTATGCCTAACGTCTTTGCTTTATCCTTTGGTTTTTATAGAGTGTTACTGGTTTGGTTAGCAGACAACGGTCTAGTATTTATTCAGAAAAAAAAATGTCAGTTGGGAAGAGGCTATTCCTGCATGAAATAATACAGCATGCAGCTTTCTCCAGAGCTGGGTCTGAGGGGCTGCTGCAAAAGACAGTGTCAGGGAAGAGAAGCATCAATGCTCTGCCAGTGGCAGACTCTTTTCTGAAGAGCTCCAGCAATCAAGGAAAATGGAATGAGATAAAGAAGACAAGGAAATCTTCACTGGGGATTCAGGAGAGCAGCACTTGGTTCGCTTGGCCCTTTGAAGAGTGAAAACACCATTTCAGAGAGCAGCAGCCTTTTGCACGAGTGCAGGTTTATCACAGTGTGCGTGGGCAAGGGGCTGGTTCACATCTCAAAGAGAAAACTCTCTTGTGCCCCCTTTCCTTGTCACTGTAAGGCCCACTCATCTACAGAGTTTAATGAAATAGTCATGAAATTTCTGATATAACTGTAACTTATACTTCATCATTCACAGGACATTATTGAGGCAGATCTATCCCGCCCACAAACCAGCTGATCCAAATTTTTCTCATCTTTTAATCTTTGACAATTATAATGGAATGAAAAACACAGGGAAATACAAATGACTTTTTTTTTCACTCAGTTCTAATCTCTATAATCATATTCTTTTTTCTTTTCATTTTTTTCTTATCTAAAGAAGAAGAATATTCCAAGACAAATATGTTGACTGTAGTTATCTAGAGGACTTTCATATTTCAAGAATGTTATATTAAAATTGTGGTCAAATAAGTTAAATGTTTGTTAATTTAATACCGAATAAAATAACTGTAAATAACAAAACAATTTATGTCCAATTGGAAGGTGTTAAAGACCTCTATATGCATTGTCCATCTTTTCCAAGTTTAACATATGTTTTGTCTGCTTTCTAATCATCTTAAGGGAAATTAATAGAAAGGGTACCAGTGTGATTCTATTTCCTCTGCAGATTCATGTTCATACAATACAGAACACTTTCCTAGCAAATGTGTTTCCGTGAAGCTGATGGGATGGGATCAAAAATTAAAAAAATATCTTAGACAAATTTATCTTACTGGAAGTTTAGGAGAAGAGAATTTACTGTGGAAATGAAAAACATGGTGGTCAGCTCTCAGTCAGATCTGGAAAGATTCATTTAAAACAGCCCTTTTGAAGAGCTTGTGTGTTGAAAAGCTGCTCTCTGATCTTCGGGCTTTCTCAGGTAATTTAATAAAGGGTATTTTGTTTTCCCACAATCCTCTCTAAGGAAGGGTGCCAAACGAGCCTTGCACCCCAGTCATGGCCTACGCAGAAATATCCTAAACCTCACCATGATTTTTATCTGACATTAAAAATGGATAGGATTACTGCAGTTAGAAAACACAACTGGCACAGCAGAGCTCCTTGCAGAGAATAGTTACCCTTTTCTTGATCTATTTTATATACAAATATACGAACGCTATTGTTTTTCAAAAACCTCAAAATTTTGACTTTGTTATGCCACATTCACATAGGAATAAAATGTTTTAGATGCTCTTTGATTGCTGATGTGAAGTTTGCAAGGACCCTTACAACAACTGAGAAGATTCTCTCCATTTCTTTCTCTGAATCTGGAAAGCCATGCTTGTAGAAGAAAAAGCACAAAACAGTCACTTTGCCAAGCTATATTCAGAAAGGCGGCTTAGGTTCTCATAATTTGTGTGTATACATCCCACACATTGTATTGGGAGGTCAATCTGAGTCAAAAGCCACTCCATTATATGAACTTAATTTGCATTAAAAAAGTGATTTTATTCGAGTCAAATTTGTGATCACTGTGTGATCTAGGTCAAGAATCAGCAGCCACTCAACACTTTCTTATAAACACATTAACTTTTCAACCATTTTGTCTTTAACTCCCTCTATATAATTACCTCCTCCTTATTTCTATGCACACTAATTGATTCTCTAAGGATCCACATTTCTATTTTATCACATAGGCAGGATAAAATGGAAAAATACAACAAATCCTTAGTTTTTCCTAGATCTCTCTCTGCTTCCTACAGTGTTCAGTGCTACTGTTTTCACAGCACAAACTACCATTTGTAGATATTATTATTACTACCATTTATGGATCTGTAAATGTAGCCCTTCTGTTCTCCAAGTTTAGCCACTTGTCTATCAGAAGTGAATTGTTTTAGGAAAAACATTAAAGAAAGTAAAAATGTACAGCAGTAGTCACAACATATGGATGAAATAACAAAAGTTGGCAGGCTCAAAGTAAATAGTGATTTTTTTTTAAGTTGTAGCTACCAGACAGAGAGAGGTACTGCCTTTGTAGATTTCTTATTAAAAAATTGGATCCTATATATGACAAATTTATCCATGCCCTCTACAACTTGTTACCAACTCTACACCAAAGTCACTCTCTACACCTCATCACTTTCCTTTATGCAATCATTTAAGGAAGCGTAGAGCTTTCTATTCCAGTTACATTGATGCAGATGCTTAGGGTAGGTGGCTGTAAAGTTGTGGAAAATATTTTTGTCACTGTATTACCTGACCTGTTCCAGACTACAAGGGAAAAATGGGTTCAAATCAGAAAAAGATGAGAATATAGCTCTAAATACTCTTAGTTTGAATAAAAGCGGTTCAAAGATGGAGGAAAACCTTTTGCAGTATTTCTGCTTAGTACAGAACAGTGCAGCAGAAGCACTGCAGACTCTTCCATGCTGCCTGGCCAACATGTCTGTTTCTCACTTAGGAGACTAGGAAAGTTCCATCTCTTGGGCTATTTAATCCTCAGCGTCTTTGCCAAGATCGCCAGCAAAGCTATCAATTATCACATCACAAAAAGAGAGTGAACAACCATCCTGCACAAGCTGGCATGAAACCATCAACGCTTTTCACATACCTCTTCATAGCTATCAGATGGTAGTAGTTTTGGGTTGCTACTGAATTAAATATTTCAAGTGCTCAATTTTTGAGGAAAGAGAAACGAAAAACTTAGTTAACAATGATGTCACAAGGTCTTACTGGAAGTCCATTCCATGACATTAACCAAAGCTCTGATGGCTCCCATATTTAGACATATCAGTTTCGCTTCTCACTGCAGTGTCCCAGCCTTTCCCATTAATTTCTAGGTGGGAGCCCAGTGGGTCAGTGCCAGGAAGCACGCTAATGCTTGTTCACCGGAATCCAGAGTGCTGGCGAACATTTCGCTGAAACTCTACTTAAGGGTCTCAAGTGTATTTCAGCACACTCAGGGTATTAGAGCTTTATATCATTTGAAAGAATCCTTTATTTTTAGTGCTAAATCAACAAAGCTGTTAGTGTCATTTTCAGTCAGACTGTCATCTACTGGGAATTCAAAATTACACTCAGCTGCAAACTATTGACACTCCTCTTAACAAAAAAATGTTTTTAATAAATCTTTACATTAGCCTATGAGATAAAAAAATCTTTACCATGAAATATACAAGTGTATAAGTGTTTTATGAAAGTTTTATTAACTTTACAAAAGAAGAATTGGCAGTGAACCATGAACATCCTGTACTCCTAACACGTGGTTATAAATTACATGTTCTTTCCAATAACATCTGAAAAAGAGACTGTAATTTAAATTTCAAAACCACTTGGCATACCTACTATATAGTGCTGACATGAAGTAAAGGGAGGATCTGGAGAGACTCAAACAAAGAGTGAAAATATAAAGACATCCTTAGCTAAAAAGCTGCTGATGAATACAATTCCTTTCCAGCTGGACAGGGATCAAGTACTTGCTTGTCATATCATTCAATGCACTGTTCAATCAGGGATTCTTCCTTTCAACAAAAAGAAAACTTAAGTGCTGCTAATCATCCCTTGTAGAACTTTATCTTGCAGATACCTTCTTTATGTCAGGATTTCTCAATGACCATTGCCAACAGTAGAAGGATCAAAGTTGTTATTAAACAAAAATGCCTTCACTGATGGGGAAAAGCTATCTTCTGTTCTCACACACAAGATTTTCAGCTACTAGCAGCTTAATGATATTTGGTGTGAAGTAAAAAAATCCGTATGAAGACTCTGAAGAAAATCTATAGAAAACATTTTGCTTCCCATTTCCAGATGACGATGACTGCTCAATATAACCTATTTATTCTGATTTCCTGTAGGAAGATATATGCCACTTCAACCATTTCAGGATGTACTTTAAAATGATAATACATTCAAACCTGACTTTTTTGGATAGACCTACAGTTTGTCGTGCCACATAGCAAACCATTCTCTCATATGGTATGGCATTTTTAAGTCCTAGAAATGCATTTAATAGCAGACAATGCATATGCTTACAAGAAATGTAAATTTTTCTGCAAGCAGACTGGATAAGTAATTTCATGCAACTCATCCTAACAGTGCTGTCTGGATAAAACTGGTTTTTCTGCCTCCCAGCAGTACATGAAAAGCCAGAGAGAAGCTTGCTGCCAGTTGGTTTAGTGGCTTGAATGGAACGCAAGCCTAGAGAGAGAAAGCCAAGCCGCAAATAATCATGCAACATCAAGATTCCTTAAGACCAGTCCTTAGAACAAAGCAAACACAAGAGCACTCTTGAGACGAGCGAGAGAGAAATTAAAAAGCCCAAAGAAAAAAATATATTAAATGAGTTTGAGATTAAAAAAACCACCACTGCTGACATGAAGCTCTTTTGACAGAAACAAGTAGCAAGATCACCAACATTTTCTAACAGCATACTCACCAATTCTGCTGAAATATTGGTAATTCCCAGTTGCAGATTTGCTTTTGTTGGAGAAGGGTAAAAAGGTCAAAACAGTGAGAAAAAGGACTTCATTTAAAAAACTTTAAACAGATTGGGCAGGCAACTCCAACTTACTCCTGCCCATCACTACAGTGATATAGTATGTTCTTAGAACTATGGAACATCCAGTCTGACATATGAGAAAGTACCAGACAACTGGACAAGCTATTGGATAGTTTGGGTCAGGTAGAAAAAGAAATTACAGAAAGAAAGTTAGTATTACCTCTGAAGATTGTGTTGGAAAAAGTGATCAGCAGGTAGTAAAACCAGTGCACCTTTCTATGGTAGATCAGAAACATTATGCTGGGAGCTGTAACAAAATTCTAATTCATAGCAAAGATTCACAACAATCAAGATAGCAGATACAGAAAAAGCCTGGACAGCAACTGATAATACAGGCAAATTTTTTCAAAGTCTATGTATACGAGAGACCTAATGTTTTGAGTCCTGCAAGTAGCTGATACTTATATGCATCACTTATTTTGAAGAAGGAAAAAAATAGCTCAGTTTCAAACCATAGTTTTAGAAATGTGTGTTAATCAAGGAGTTGAGGAAGGCAGCATTTTGGTCATTAATGTTTTGTTCAACATTAGGACTGGAGCATTTTTGCAAAGCTATCAAGATGGCAGATTTTCATTTGTGCAGAAATGCTTGGGAAAGTGGGCTCCTTCTCTCGGATCACTCACATTAAAACATGGCTTAGGGGACAAACATTAAGATGTGACTCACAAAAATGATCTAGTAACAGAAACAGTTTTTCTGATGCCTTAACTGCATTATAGGGCCAACAGAAATAAATGGGATATTAATGCTATTTTGATATGGTACATGAATTGGAACAATAACAGTGAAATAAAATATGCAGATATTAGTCAACTAAAATACTTTGCAATTGAGGAACATTTCAAATACCTACCTAAAAGAGGAGAAAAATGTTGCAGTTTTCTCAGAATGTAATTTGTCTACCTTGCTGGTTGCAGTAGTACTGCATTTTCCACCAGAGCACCCAGTTGTTTTGCTTATTAAGTATTGTTTTTTTCCTAGACCACATATGCTTCTGTGCTGAGCATTCACTGCAAGCTTAATTTTGAATTCCTGTTAGAATAATATATTTTATTAATGTTAGAAGGCCCATTCATACAGCATTGGAACAATGATGTAAGGTTTTAAAAAATATTTCCTAATTTATCTAATTTGTATTAAAATGACACTCAATCTCTATTAAAAAAGTGATATTTCTTGATTTCCTGAAAAGATCAGTCCTATATTTCTCTCATTTCTAATATATCAAATTAATTTAATATTTTATTATATAGTCATCATGCCTGAGGACATGGTTTGATGATGCAAAGCTGAAGGGGACAGTACCAACTGAAATGGTTCCTATGCAGCATTTTTATAGAACCATTCCACTTCTGAGCTGTGGTGCTAAAACTCTTCTTGGAACTGTTCTGAGGTAGATCAGGGAATTGATCTAGGTTTGAAAAGGAAGAAAAAACAAAGGGGTGAGGTAACTGAGGAGAAAGAAGAACTACTCAAGCTAAAAGATTGAATCGTGGATCTGCTATGACATTGTGCCTTTCCCTTTTTAAATCTGTCAAGAACTGCATTGGAACTACCAACACAGACACACTAGTGAGTGTGTCGAGCTTCCATTAGAGAGCTTCCATATATAGTCTCTACTAGGCTTCAAGGGAACAATTTGCAATTGTTTCAAGACAACAGAACATGTTGACCTTAATCTTTATTACAATGATGTTTAATATTTTATTTACTCTCTGTTCATTTATGAAAGAAACAGGAAAATGCTAAATACATAAATAAAATGGAACAAATAACAACAATAATCCAATACTTTAAATCTTTGCAACAAAAGGATTTGGATGCTAGGAAACTATCTGCCCTTGACTGAAGACCTTGGAACCTACGACCAAATAAATTAATTTTTCTCCATTTCTGAATAAGTGATGCTTGCTACAAAGTAGAACTTGCCCTTCTATGAAATGTGTTAAAGGAAAATATCATGCATATAGTGAGAATGTTGGATTTCAAGGGCATGATGTTAATCATAGCAGATCACAGTGCTATGGCAGAGACAAAAATAAAAGCAGCAAAGACAAGGAGAAACATGTACAGTGATTTAAAATAGAACTCCCACTCTTACAGCAGGATGAGACTGATGTATTAGACACAAAGAACTTCTGGTAAGTGACCTCTAACACTTATTATATAAAACACTGTATACAGGCTGTTAGTATATGTAGCAACTTAATATGAAAAACAGTCCCTTTTTAAAAATCTGTGGCAGAATGACTAACAATAGCTCAAAAATATTCATGATACTGTGAACAAGTTACAACTGGGAAGGAAAAAGTAGAGAAGCATTACCCATGACTTAGCAGCCTGACTAATCATTCTAGAACTGAAAAATTGCAATAATAAAAAATAAATGATTGCAATATCTTTATTAAATTTTAATTTAGGTTTATATTAGAAGATATAGACTATAACTACTTCTATGAGTGATAAATAAACTAATTCTGTGCTTGGTCACATGAAACTTACCTTGCAAAACAAAATAAAAAAAGTAAAACTTGTTGTAATTTTTTTAAAAAAGGAATTCTATGGAAAGTGAAGGGTCAAAAAATGCAAACACTAGAAGATCTCTATGACCTTTGGTTTCAAATTCCTTGTCTTCACACCTGAAAATAGCACAGCTCCTCTTGGCTATTCTACCAGAAAAAATAATAAGTAAATGACATTGGTTTAGTAGTTCTACTTATGAAAAAGGGGTTATTACAAAATGTAGAACTAAGATGAGCTAGACATTTTCTTCCTCTGGAAATAATCCTGTCAGCGTATCAGATTTATGACTCCTTCCTTCCTTAGGCATGGATCTTTCACATGTGAGCAGGAAGAATGAAAATTATGTGAGATACCAAGAATCCCTTTCCAGTCTTGACCAGATTATTTAAGATGACTGCATATCTGAAGGAGAAGAAAACATGGCCCAGCATATCCATGAATACAGAAAACACAGGGGATTTACAGCACCACAAGTTAACTTCCTAAAAATGGCTAATTAAGACTTTTGAGCAATAGCTAAGATTGAAATTTCCCTGGTTGAAAATTCCTCTTCCCCCAAACTCTCAGCAAAATTATTGTTATATCTTAATCGAAATCTTCAAGGTGAGTTCCTTTCTGATCTCCTATTTTGATTTTTAAATAGTTCTTTCTATCTCCCTTCAGAGAAAATGTGTCCTGGACTTCACTATACAAATGGCAGCATCCATACACTAAATAATTTAAATTTTCTATAAAATTAAAAAAAAAAAAAAGGATTCTAGTAGTATAACTATTTTGGACTTGAAAATTTTACGACTGTGGCCATTTGCCAAGTTGTAACAAGGTACTGACTTGTGGAAAATCATTGTTTCCAAATCTTTCAAGGAAAGATGGAAAATAACTTGGTAGTTTAAATCTTGGCAACATCAGTGTTCCAAAAAGAAAGTAGGTAATGAGAAGGAAAAAAAAAGCAGCTACAGCTGTTCTAGGTGGCCTGAAAAAGCTGCTGCATAAAAATGCAATCAAATATTCTGGAAACTGTTCACAATTGTTCTGCAAGGAAGTTAATGATGCTTTCCTAAACCCCTGCCTTCTCTCTCAGTGTAAGATGACAGTAGAGCTCATAACAATTCCTTGTAGGAAACTGGTTAGCACATCCTGTATCTGTGAATACTTTATTGCCCTCTGTGATATAACTGATACAAGAACCTGTCCTCTTTCCATCTGCTTCTTATCACTACAAAGGAAAATTTTAATAAAAATTATTACCTCTCTTCCTAAATGGATTCAAATTTGAACATCTACGAGCTGAATAAAAAAAAATATTAAGAGAAAGCTTTCTTATCATAGGTACCCAAGGAACTGTGCCCAAAGACTTTAAAACACCTTTTATATTCACCTTTGCCTGTTGATAAGTGCTGGGTGACCTCTTGGAGGACATTATAATAGTAACAAATATCAGTATCCAATAGTAACAACATCACCAGGCAAGACTGTACTACCAAAGTAAATCACAGGACTGAAGGTTTGTCACTCCTGTCCATTTCAACATGAAATAATAAAAATTACTTTCAGGAGTTCAGTTTTGCCTCCAAGGTACTTTTTATTTATGATGACAGAGCCATACCAAAAATTTCTAACATCTATTAAATATCTGACTTCTATTAAATACTTTCAAACAAATATTAGATTTGATAAAGTTTTGAATAAACAAGAATTGTTTTCAAAATATTAAGTGAGAATAGTTTTTAATTTAGAGTAGAGAAATACTATGGCAATTGCAACCTCCTCCAACTGTTTCAGGCTTTTTTCGTCTACTTTACAATCTATCAAAACAGCTCCTTTTACTGTTTTTTTCCCCATGTTTCTCCAGCTGTACCTAGCAAAGTTAGTGCTCCTCATGAGCTTCAACATTCATTGCAGCTGTCAGGTTATTTCTTCCCTGTTCTTTCCATGTTTATACATTTTCTGGAAAGATACTACTTTCCAGAACATCAGCATCTGATATTATTTTTATAACCTTCTACCTCACGCTTATTTTCTCTTTTTATTCAAATCTCCTCCCCTATTCTTTCATTAGTTCATCTGTTCGTATGTGAGAGAGGACATTGATTCCAGCATTTTGTAACTATGTTTTTATCTACACAGTGGGAGTGCACAGGTCCTAGACACCTCTCATATCAAAGGAGCAGCATTTGTCAGCAATAAAGGAAAACTTTCACATAATTCCACTCTTTTCCTTGCTGAAGAAGACAAAAGCAGTTAGGAAATGAGGTAAAAAACCCTACCCTAGACAAAACATAACTGACATAGCTGATTTCAAAAGTACAGTGAGAATATTTTAAAGCATTACAAAATATTCTGGAAATGTATAGGTAGCTGAGAATGTTAGTGAGAACACTGTAGTCTTGGAATAAAATTCTGTTCTCCCACATTCTGACTGGAGTAATTTTATCTCAGATGTGTTTTGCATAAGATGTGGAGTATGTTTTAATCAGCAAAGTATTTTTTCTGGGTTTTTTTTAACATCATAGACAATAAAATACAAAAATTAAATATTCGCTACTGTAAAACAACTAGAAATATATATGAATCACAGTATCAGTTACCCTTCTCCTTAAATTCAGTTACCTTAACAACTTTATGCCATTTAATCAAGAACATCACACAACTACCTAATTTTATTCTAGATCGCGTTAATGCAGTTGATTTTGCCGTCTCCTTAATTTATGAGTCATTTTAACCACATCAGCAGACCCATGCTGTGAATCATAATTTGTAACCTTTATTCTGGTTCCAGTTACAAACAGCAGAAAAACAGCCAGTAGCTTTCATACGAGTTACTTACTAGTAGAGTGGAACTTCTATTTTTGGAGAAAAAATGTCCAGTTAGAAAAACATTTCTTCCAAGGAGAAATGTTTGCTATTAAAAGGCCTGGAATGGAAACAAAAATGTTTCATCTTGCTTCCCATTATTATCAGGATACATACTAAGTTCAGAGCCTAGATAACACTGCCTATGATTTAAGTTAGGGAAAATTAATGTTCTCCATCTTGTTTATGTCTCCTGCTACCACAACACTGTTCTGCTCTTGACAGTGTCATAAGAGGCAAATATGCAGGGCAAGATGTGCCTCAAATCCAGCCAGTACTACTGGAAGAACAGGACACAGAGAGGAGGAAGGTTCAAAAATAAGCAGAGAGAACAGAGAATCAAAGTTAAGGAGAATTTTATGTGAGATGTACTCAATAATTAGCATTTACAGCTGCATAAGGAGTCTGGTACTACTAGATGTTAATAAAACGACACATTCTGGTTTTATATTAATTTTTCCTTGCAAATGTCTGTTCTTTTTTCATAACATGGTTGCATTGTTTTAGGTGGTTTTGATTAAACATTTTCTCTCTATGTATAAAACAGTTCCTTTTTTTTATTTTTAATTTTGATACACAAAAGCAATATATTTGCATGTGGTCAAATTTTGAAGATGTATCGTTTTGTTTCAATAAAATCACAAGTTTGAACAGAGCTGATCAAGTATGAATATTTACTGAAGATAAAGAACTTTGAATAGAATGATTCAGGAAGGTAAAACTGAATAGGCAAATCAATAACTTAAAAATATAAGAGATATTTTAAAATAAAAATATACCAAGTTTAGATATGCAAACATACCATCATGAAAAATGTTTTATGCATTTAGCAGTGTGAAATTAACACTTTGTTTGTGAGAAATTGCATTTATAATTTAAAGCCATTTGCCTAAAAACCACAAGGAATACTGACAGTTCAACAGAGTGGCCGCTGATACCGATCTACATCCACCAAGTGCTGCTGCTTCTCCTTTTTCTGCAAAGAAAGGTTTTCATTTCCTTTTGCTAACTTGGTAATGCATTTCCCTAACAAGGCATAGTTACATGGTCAGGAAGGAGAAATCAAGGTATACAAATATTATATTTTTTCCCATGTTTTTATGACGATTGCAACAAATCCTTGAGGGGAGCAGAAAAGAAGAGAAGGGTAATATGTAAAATAAATATTGCAATGAATGACAGAACTTTGCTATTATATGTAGCCAGAGAACCTCCCTATGCTTCTAAGTATTTTCTAGGGAAATCTACAGTATCATCCTGATAAAAACTCATTGCTTCAGCAAGTTAAACAGAAATTCTCAAATTCTTCTGGAAGTTTGCTCTAGTGGACTCTGGGAGAAATGGTCTCCTCAATTTTCCTCTGCTACAATACAGGACTTTCACCAACTCCATAAGAAGAAAAGACTATTTTTCTAAATACTTTGATTGTGATATTTTCTAAGAGAAAAGTAAAAATTTAAGATGAAAATACAGAATGAGATGAAACTCATTTTCTTTTCTTTACCATAACTTGAAACCAAGTATCCAGTGGTGAAAAGTCACCTGCTATTTCCCTCTCAGTATTTCAAACTTACAAGCAACTCAGCTGAGAAATGCAGAGAGGTAAAAGAAGACATAAAAATGTTGAAAGCAAAACACACACATTTACTTCTGCTGCAAGCTTTAGTTCCTACAGATAGTATTTCCAAAGCCTGCTGGCCATGGAAGCTGACATATGCTGCGTTCTGCAGATGTAGCTGCAGTAGCACAGCTGGATATAATGCTCTGTGCATCTGGTGCACAGATGTTTGATTGTGTCCTTGGTAGTTAGCCAGACTTTGAAGGATCCATTTAGTTCTTGGAGAGACATTGAAAGAACAAGAGAACAGTCCACTGGTAGTAATAATACTCGACATTTCTCTTAACTGCCTTAACCACTCTCACTTTCCTTATTAAGCTGAGTCATGGTAGTTTTCTATTACCTTTTCTGAATTCAGAGTCTAGAAGAGAAAAATTAGTTGGAATTGAGCAGGCAAAAAAATCAAAACTCCACTTGAAATTCTTTGCTACCCCAGAACTCTTACTTTCAGCCTATTTTCAGGAAGAAGTCCATCCAAACCTCCTTGGAGACAACAGGGGGAAAAGCAATTAATGAGCTTTGGAATCATCCTGAAAAAGTGGAAAATGACTACTTAATCTGAGCAGTTTCAGCACTGTTATCACTGCTCAGTGCTGTCAGAAAGAATTTATTCTTCTTCAAATTATACGCTCATTTTACCCTGCATAAATTACCTACATTTTACCAATGTTTTCTTCAAAATTAGGTTTTCTTCATCTGTTTCAACCTCTGGGTTCCTGTTGGTTTTGGCTGCAGATTATCCTTGAGCGTTTCAGTGAGCTATATGCAGCATTCCAGAAATATATGTAGCAACATTAGAATATAAGGTACATGTTTGCTCCTGCTAATAAAATCTCTGGTCCTCTTCCTCTCACCAGAGCTGAGGATCATGTCAAAATGTAGCAAATCAGGAATAAAAACACAGACTTTAAAAAGACACACCTGACTTTCTGGGACTACTTTTCGTGTTCTGGATCATCCATTTTTTGGCAATGTGACGCCATGTGATGCTGTTGCCACCTCAACAGCAACCACAGTTCAATTATTTAATAGTTACAATGGCAATGGACAGAATGGCATAATTGTGTGAATATAAATTTAAAAAAAATATATGAACAGTAATGTGAAATGAGGTGTAAAATCAAAAAAATGTATTTTTATCAGGAAAAAGAAACCAAAAATTAATTACTTGGGCATTTCATATTAATAATATTGGCAGAACTGAGATATTTCTCTTTTAGGAAATTTTTATTTCAATGAAAATATAATTTTGGATGAAAAATTATCAGAGGAAACATTTTTAACTAGCTTTTATTAATATTACCGATCCCATAAGCAATACTAGGATCATTAAGAACATAACAATTACCTTGCTGTTACCAAATTTCTTCAAGCTTCTGCCAGCTCCCTGTCTCACACTTCACGGTGTTGACCTAGAAAGACAGTAAAAAAAAAATCCTATTGAATAACAAGTGTCAGTGGGAATTCCATGCCTTCATTGCCCATCTTGGAAGCTGTTTCCATTGCTGGCTACTGAGCTACATTAGCTGCAAGAAGGGGAGAAAGTTTGTATTTGGAGCAGTACAGCTCATGTACCCGACCTGTCCTTTTCCTGCTTCCTGACCTGTCTGCTGAGACAGAAACCAGATAGCTGAGTGGGAGAGGGTTTGTTGAGAGTAGAATCCTGAGTTAAAAATTGTGACTTGGCACTCAGGCACGTGAGATGTATAATTTTTGAAATTCATTCAGCCCTCAGACTTTAAGAGCAGCTGAAGAACATTGCAGTGGTGGCTTTCGTCCATAAATAAAGTTACACATTTAACATTTGGGAAAGCATGCTAAGTGAATGCTAAACATTCAAGGGGAGAGGGAAGTTTTACAGAGGGGAATCTTTTACCTTCTTCCCTGAGAACATGAGACTCTGGTCAGAAGCTCAGAATTTATAAGAGTATAATCTGAAACCTGAAGTTCTATATTCTGACAAGAGCTGTTCTCCTTTCACAATAAAATCAATAAAGAAATTCAACTTTTATTCTCTGAAGTTCCATGCTTAGACTGCATCATCTAATTCAAACAAGTATCCACAGTCCAAATCAAGAAATACAACAGATAAATCTGAGTGATGACAAGAAAGCAGCAGTAGCACATCAGCAACTTAAACATTGCCCAAATTTTACTCAACAGATTTGCAATGCTGGAAACTGAAATGTTTTATATATTTCCCATTTATTTATTTCCCAGAGTAAGATCTGGTCCCATGGAAGCCAATTTGAAACACAGCATTGTTTTAACTGGAAAAAAAATTCCCTGCATTAGCAATATAATTCAGTTCACTCATGGCATAAAATTCCAGAAAATTTGGATTTTGTCTCTTACTTTTTTTTCTTTTTTTTAAATTCATGTAAATAATTACAGGGATAAGCAAAAAAATTACCTTTCAAAAATTAAAAAAAAATCCCACAGGTGAGTGAAAAGTAGGAAAATGGAAGCTGGGAGAGTCTCTCCTTTTTTGCTCCACTCATTTATTCATTTTTCTCCTATATTCTTATTAAAGAACTTACTAAAAATAGACATAGATGCATAGAAAACTGAAGATTCTGTACAAACAGGAGGTCACTAAGGTTGTCAACAGGACAGATTAAAACAGTTTTCATACTATATAATAGTATAAATAATTTCTCAGTTTGAAAAAGAGATGAGAAAGGTTTATAGAAACAGGAATTAAGAGGGGAAAGTGAAGAGGAAACAATTATCTTCTCTTTCACAAAATACAAGAATAAAGAAACAACCCAGAAAGTAACCAAGTGGGAGATTTAAAATAAGTCAGGGTACATTTCCATATGGTACCTTACCATGCTGCAAAACTCATTGCCATGGCATGTTATGGAG
The DNA here is from genome assembly GCA_013398055.1 of Ifrita kowaldi. NCBI lineage: Eukaryota > Metazoa > Chordata > Aves > Passeriformes > Cinclosomatidae > Ifrita > Ifrita kowaldi. The sequence continues at coordinate 234,970 of VZRS01001717.1, read as the reverse complement.
ATCAAAAGGAGAAACACTTGTAAAAAAAGATTGGACAAGTTCATGGAGGATAATTCCATTGATAAATCAAGCAGGAATTGGTCAGGGCGTTCCTGTACCACTGCTTGCTGCAGCTGGGATGCTGTAGCAACAAAAGGATGACTCCACAGCGGCCCTTTATCTTAAATATTCTGTAGGTGTCTACTAATGACCATGCTTAGACACTTAAGAATAATGGTTGCCCAGCCATGAATCTAATCTGTTAAACCAGCAGATTATGGGTATATTTTTGATTATTGCTGTTTCCTCAAATAGATGACAAAGACAGCCTCCGCTTTTAGCCATAGCAAATTAATACAAGGACAGCAATCCAAAATGAAAGGAGATGCCACTTGGAGTATTTATTCCATTTATATGCATACATCTATAGAACACAACATATATAAAACTTTAAGTAAGTTTTTCTCCCTCCAAAATCTGTTCAATTACACTAAAATGAGAAACAGCACGCTCCTCTTTTGAGCCTTTGGAGTCTCCAAATCATTTGAGAGCTGTTCTTTTAAAGATATGGGAAACCTACCAAAATACCAGATGTTTAATCAATACTCTTAACATTTTGGAAGTCTAGAGTGTGGAAAGGAAATGTCAATTGAATCGCTCTGGAAAATCAGATCTTTTGATTTTCACAGTCTGCAATGCACAATATTGACAGTGAGAAAAAGTTGGCTTCTTTTTCAAAAATACAAATCTGTGAGCAAAACTTTCTCCATCTTCATTCCATAAATATATTTGCTTAAAAAAGCCCAACACCATAAACAAACAAGATCTTGCGGAGTTTCTTTGGAGATTTTGTCTGCATCTTATAAAATTTAAAATACTCAATCCCTTATTTCTTAGGTGGACACTTGCTTAGAAAGGAATGTATTTTCAACTTCTGAAGGTTAACAACCTTAACTTTTTGGACTTACATATCTTTACAGAAATATAAAAATATCTGTACAGAAATATACAATATATAAATCATGGCAGCTAATTTTATATATATATATATATAAATGAAAATGTTTTTTAAATTAAGTCCAAGAAATCTCATTCTGTGTTAATGCATAAAGCAGATATTTTAGTTAATACTAAACAGCAGTCTCATTTAATCATTAGCATTGCAATTTTTTATGTTGAAGACAAGAGGATTCTATTTTACAGATTTTAATTTTAATTAAAAATGCTTTTAAATTTTTTTTTTTTTTGTGATGGACTTTAACTCCAAAACATCTTCTTATGCTTACTAATAGATGCCAAATAGCAGTTTCTGGTTTCAAATAGGTCAGAATATGTCTTTTGCTGTTTCAGAGTATGCTTTTTTCAGAAACATCTCTACATCAAGAATTTAATTCAAATGCTTCTCCACTCTCTAAAAAGAAGCCCTGTCATGAGCATATGCTTTCTTCCATCTAATACTGAAGCATCATTACTTCAGTCATTTGATATTTTCTTCTTCCATTGATAGCATGCCAAATGATATCATGCTAGATTTGCATGAAGCACTAGAAATATCTTTGTTGCATCTACATTTAATCAGTATGGGAAGGAGAAAATATATTCTTATTCAGCACATGAAACAAATGGTCAGAAACTGAGGTAGAAATGAAGAGAACAGGTTCAATGTGTTGCCTTGCTACGCCTTTTTAACTTGTTCTCTACTTTGCTTGACTCATCTTTTCAATGCATAATCACAGTTTGAAGACATCTCCATAATTACCTTAACAGGATAAAAGCTAGCAATGTTGATACTGGGGTTCTTTACTAGCATCCCCTAAGCAACCTGACAGCTGTCTCAAATTTCCTGTTTTCACTAGAAGCATGTTTGGTAGAATCCCTAGAGGCTGAAACAAGTTTAACACAAAAAAGTATGACAACTCGTTACTTATATATTTCAAGTTTGCTTAAGAAACAAAAAAATATCCTCCAAAAAATATTTTCTCCAGTAATTTTAAGCTATACTGAGGTTCTTACTGTTTATTTGGCTTTTTTTTTCTTTAAGAAACAAATCTTGACACTGTTTAAAACATCAGCTTAATCTAGGACTAGAGGGATTTCATCCAGAGGGACCTGGATGACCTCAAGAAATGGGCCCATGGGAATCTCATGAGGTTTAACAAGACTAAGTGCAAGGTGTGTAATCTCACAGTCCAAATCACAGGAGATTTCTCAAGCTATAAAGATATAGTTCACATGACATGATTAACAGGCAAAAGTAAGTACACTCTATAGTCCTCTGGTTAGAAAGGTCGTACTGGAAGGCAGAGGAAGTGCTACAGTTCCTGTACCCCAAGATAGCTGAGTATTTCATATTAACCATTATGGAAACAACAAGTAGACATTCATCCTACCTTATATTCCACGGTGTTATCCCAACCACCAGATCATAAATTTCATTCTTGTTTACTTTTTCACTTGAATGAATATTTAATTATTTCATGGTAACAGAACATATTCCTGCCTTATAAACTGCTACTTAGAACTCTCACATGGGAGAGACAAAAGTGAAGGAGCCAAACTCCATCAAGAAGTAGTGTATGCATCACTGCATCACCCACACCTTGTGTTGTTGGTGCCTGTACAACAAAATGCTTCCCAAAATTAAAAATGAACTATTCACAGGTATTAATGCTGGACTAAAGGAAAAACAAAAAAAGAAAGAAAGAATGCCATTGCGATAATACTTTCTCTCTAAAATATTATATCATCCCTAAAATGAGAAACTTTAGGAAACCACTTCTAAAAGAAACATCAAGAATAAATTGAGTCACAGCCATCTCAGGTAAAATCTGCAGATCTAACAGAAATCAGGAGAAATCATTCACTGAAAGAACAAATTTTCTAAAACTAAACTGGCAACCCCACTTGAGAACCTATACTTCTTTATATGTAATTATCATCAGAAATATGAGATTTCAGATTCATGACAGATGTTCTTAGTTTTTGTCTGTCAGCGTGATTGAAATTATTAATGGTAAAGTTTTCACAACCTTATGTTTTGCTCAGGTCCAGACCTGAAAATAACCTTTTCTTGGAACAGAAAGATGGGAAATCATCTACCTTAACTACAGCTTGATTCTCTACAGAAACTACAGTCCTAGGTCTACTCAAAGGTGAAGAACACACTCATAACACCCAACTAGAAGAAGAAAATAAAGACAAAATACTCAAAAATGCTGACACCCAACCTCAGTTTATGTTAGATGTACTGACTGAAATAAACTAAAATTCATGAACCTCAAGTATAAGCTCATGAACCTTAAGCTTGATTTTAGAAGTGCAGGTCTGCAAATCCTGGTACTATTTTTTAATTCTTGTCCCTGACTTAGCATTAAAAACATTTAACATTTTCTCCTTTTAAAAGAAAAAATCCAAACCACATGAAAAACAAAATACAGCAATCATTCCAAACAACATCACTCCAACATTAGCCACCTCCAAAGAACAGAAAACCTTGTTGCTTTAACAGCAGTGATGGGGTATTTAGACCTGCAGGAAACTACACAGCTTTTTTTGAAACAGCCCTATTCCCAGACATTATCCTGTCCCCCAGCCGCAATTCCAGACATGAGGGATGCAAGACTAGAGTGAAAAGCAAGAACAGAATCGAAGCTTACTGTGGACTTTAGCTTCAGTCTCCTTGCTTGCCTTAAAACCAGTGCCAATCCACGCCTCTCAACCTCTGCTTGCTCCAAATTTAGCTATATTCTAAGCCTAAACTTAGTGGAGGGAATTCACTATTTCCAGTAAAAGTACTGGCTTCTCTTACAAGACCTTCTGAATTTCGGTTCTGTGCCCTTGTTCTGCTTGTCTGAGATCCTAACCCTAACTGAAAAATGCTCCTTGAATACAAAATAGGCACCCACAAATGCCTGAAAAATAAACACAGCTACGCAGGGTATCACTCACTTCACAGCACCTTCCAAAATTCAACTACAGTTCCAACTGGAAGACTCTTGAGGTCCAGGAGGTCAAATCTCATCACTAATCTTAGCATTTCCCAAGACAATTCTGCTCAGAACTTCCATCAGCCACTCCAAGCTCATGTGAGTTTTTTTGCCTGAAATCAACAGCAAACTGTGCTTTGTATCCTGAGTTTGCTGCACTCCTGCACAGGCTGCAGCACAACCCCAAGGGGGAAAAGGCACTGTTCTCATCTTCTGACAACTGCTCTCAGTTCTCTTCAGCAGAGCTGCCAAACTACACAAATTACCTTGGTTCTACAGCCTTTCCTCTCTTAAACCCAGCCTTCCCTAAAGGCTGTGAACACCATGATGCCTGCAACTTAAAAAATGGGGTTTCATATCAATTGATAACCATTCACACTTTATGGTCCTGGATGTTGCTGAAGTCATCAACAGTACATGCACAGTGGACACAAACTTGCTGAGCTCCAATACCACGCTTGACTGAAAAACCTACTAGTTCCAGGCTTTGAAAACGAAAGGAGAAAAGTTATATCAGTTGATGCAACTACCTCAGTTTGATTTTAAAAAATGAGAAATATGCCTCCCCACATTCCTGACTCTCCCCACCCTAATGCTCATCCCCTAGCCTCCAAAGATATAAAGCTGGGAATTCATCACTGCATAGTAATTAAGAATCAGACATGCATATCTGTCAATGTCAAGGCCTCAGTTTGAATCACAGAACCCTTCAAATTACTGTAGTAATCCAGAGATGTGATCATTCTGCTAACAAACATAAAGTCTGCACGGAATAACAGCCCAGGTGACCCAAAATGTTAAAATAAGTTATCCTAATCTTGCTGTCTGCACAGAGTCATCTTCAAGGACTGCTGAAGTGAGGAACGAGCCCATGTTCTGCACTTCCAAAACTGCTTGAACAATAATCCTTGCTCTTAGTTGCAGCACTCACATATTTAGTAGATGTATCCCTCTTCTTAGTTAGACATTCAAACCCACTCCAAACACCTTCAGTATAATTTGCCACATTCTCTGGAATACAACCCCAAATCCCATCCTTAACTACAAAGATGGATATCTTTGGCATAGACGGATATCCGAAAGAGGGATATCTTTGGCACTTACATTTGGGAGATGCTGAGTCCGAAAAGAGCAGAAACACCATTAGAAAGGAAGGAACTGATTTTTATCAATATTTTTAAGGGCGTATTTACCCTGACATCTTCGTTTCTCATGAAGATAGCCTATTCTGCCCTGTTACCATTTTTTTTCAAGGATGCTTGAGACTTTACATTTGTATTAGAGAACTGTAAATGTACTTCACATTTATTAGAGAACCCAGGAGTTTTAGGCCCTTTTGCCAAAGGACTATGAGTTTGTCCAGAAGACAACTCGAAATCAGTTTTTACGATTGATTATAAAGATGTTTCAGTTAATTGGCACATCTGACACAATTCTTATATCATGCAAATCTGTTCAGCCCTTCCCACTGTGCAGCTGCTATATCCAAGAGCAAAGAGGATCGAAGCAGTCTACCAGAACGAGCTGTGTGTTCTGATACCAAAATTCAACATAGTATGATACTACTTTAGTAACCCCACACAGACAATCTAATGAGTCAAGACAGGCAGAAATGCACAATAAAAACTACCCCACAGTGACACTGACACCCCTAAGTTCAAACGGACTCGTCAGACAAAGGACAACAAAAGTGTTATGCAAGATTTACAGATGGAATGTGTTAATGCAGAAAGAGGCTTATTCAGGTCCGTGTACTAAGTTAGTGGCCAAACCCAAAAGTAAATACATATTTCTTCACTCTATGTTCATAGCATATCTAACCTAATTTGACCTAAATAATTTAATGTCCTTTTGTTTTCAAAGTAGGATTTGGATATCTGTAAGTTGAGTAGCTAATACTTGGAATTATGAGTGAAAAATTCTCCTTTTATTTTCCTTTATTGGGAGTCAAATTCTGCTAACATTGAGCAGAGAGAGTTAAGAAAACACTCCTCAGCTCCTACTGGGCTTTGCCTCACCATAATGGAGGGGAGGAGGCAAACCATAGTTCTGTTCTCCGAGGGGACATTGCAGCTGTCAGCTGGAACTTCATAACCGAAGCTGAGCGCGGACACGGGACTGCATTCCTCCCTTATGCCTCTGGGAGGCCATGGCTAACAGCATCCCTTTCCCAGAGGAGGTGGGAATTTGCCACTTTGGCAATGAAAAAAAAGAGATATGTGTGCTTGGCTTTGATTTCAGCCGAGAAGTGGCACCTGATGGCTCAGAGGCAATTAAGAGCCTCTCTCAAACGTGACTCTTGGCTGCAACTCAGCAGCTGTTCAAAGAGTAGAACAGAGCTGAATGAAGTGGACAAACTTACCCCTCACCATGGGACCCATGCAGGTAAAAGCTTAGGTAATCTGAATACTTGATAAGTTAGAGTACAAACTCTGTCTCTCAGCTGGGTTTAGCAGAGGACATAAAGTTTAAATCTCAGATCAGTACCCTAACCAAAACACCTGTTTCCTGTGGCAGCAATACTTTGTTTTATAGTACCCTGACAACCAATTCTCATGAGAACTCAACGTGCCAGCTTCATTGTAAAATCAATGAATCAAAGGTGTTCAGCACCTTACAGGACCTATGATTGGTAAGAAAGATTTAGACTGTCTTCTTGTTACCATGACAGACAAGACACTACAAAAATCACAAGGAAAAAACAGACCATCAGTCATCCAGTAATTATATAGCAACTGCAAGGCCCTTTAGTTACTGTGGGATAAGCAATAGAATGCTTAATAATTTAACCAATTACCATTCATTATAATAGCCAGGTTGGCATTTGATGATCCACAGGGGTCTTACCTCCCTCTCCACATACCCAGCATTCAGTGTTGCCATAGAAATGTTGGTCACACCTCTCCAGTTCAACTTCTGTCAGCCTTCAGTATAAATTCCTATTTCTAGAACTATCAAGAATAGGTTTACAAAAGAAGTACAAATTATATAAGGCACTGCTGAAGGCCATTTTTTATGGCACCTTTGGATTCTGACAGGTGTGCTTTTGCCTCATCCATGGTTCAAAATTTGTTTTCAACATGCTATACTTATTTGACTGATATATTGAAGACATAAATGTGAAGGTACATCTCCACTGGCCACAAGACTGAAATCTACAGCACTTGCACGGTGGTGCACTAAAATGGCTGAACAAAGCCTTCATCACATTTTTTATTGGCTAACCTAAGCATAATGATAGTTTTCCTTTTTTTTTTTTTTTGCCCTAATGGTTGCAGCAATTACAGTCACATCTAGTGGATAAATATCCTATTGCTGTTCTCCTATGGAAAACAGCAGTTAAATAACATTCAGAAATATTTCAGTGTATTTGTTAAACCTAAAACATTATTACAGTGTCTTGCTTTGGACTTATGGGTTTTTTTTTTTTGTTTTTTTTTTTTTTTTTTTGGGGGTTTTTGTTTTTTGTTTTTTGGTTTGGTTTTTTTATTTTTTTTTTGTTCCGCGGGCCCAAAAA
>VZRS01001717.1:175733-227325 GCA_013398055.1 Ifrita kowaldi | reverse complement strand
TTTTGTTATTTGTTTGTTGGTTTGGTTTTTCTAATTATTTTTAGGTACGCAGGCACAAAAGAGAGGAAACACGAAGTTTTTATACCCAGATTCACTGAGTCTTTCCACTGTCTTTGGTAGACTTAGCATGGCATTTTCACTCAAGAAGAGGCTTGTAAGAGATAGAAATTATTTCACTGCTCTAACTTCTTATTCAGAAAGGGAAAGGCTGCCCATCCTTCCTTATAATCCTATTTACATTCTCAAATCCAGTTTTCAGTCTCATCCCTTCTGTTGTAATCATTTGAGCTTAAAAATCCTGAAATCCTGGATGACATTACCTCAGGAAAATTTGTGTCTGGTCACAGACTTAGTTGTCCTGGCTCAGTTGTAATTCAAGGTCTGTTACAAACCTGAACCCCAGGTCAAATGTGTGAAAAAAAAAGTGCAGATGCTGAGTTGACCTGGTCCTAACTTTATCCAAGAAGTTGATTCAGGGCTTTGATTCAAGCCATGTGAAAGGTGTGAAAACAGAGGAATTCATTCTTTCATTTCACTTTGACGTTTTAATTAAAGTTGAAAGAAAATGGGAGTCTGTGAATAAGCAACCATAAAACAAAATCATGAACATGACATGCTAAAGAGTATATTTTACTCTAACTTTTAGTTATTCTAAAGAATACCTTTTCAGATTATTCCCTAGACCACAGTGTTGCAAGAGTCAGAAGGGACAACAAAGTTCTGTTAACATGTCAAGGTGAGACAAGGCACCTGCTACATTAAGTTCATGCAATCCCTCTGGTTTATATGCATTGCACATAATCCTACCTACAAAATTTAGAGCAGCAACTAGTGTGGAAACTCAGGGCTGATAATACATAAAGAGCTAAAGCTGGGGAAAAAAAGGCAGTTTAAAAGGGGATTAGGGAATGTGAAAAGAGAGATGGGAAATAAAATGTTTAAAACACAGGCAAGTGCAGGATCTCTCTCCCACAAACTTATTTTGGCTTAAGAGATGCTAGCAGGTGGCAGATACGTGACTGTGTGGCTGTCAGTCAGACCAGAACTTTTCCTAGAGTTCCTTAAATGAAGCGTCTCTCGGAGGAACCATACAAAGTAATTATGGTAGGTACTTAAGCAAATGGACTGTTAATAACTAGATAGAGGTGATAAGCCTCCCAGGCCAGCTGGAGACCTGTTAGTGAGAAAGAGAAAGGAAATGAAGAGTAGAATCTGTTTTATTAGGGAAAAGGATTCTGCAAAATATTGTCCGATCTAATTTGTACAAAAATAAAATTTAAAATAAAACATCAAAAGACACCAACAACTTATCATCAACAAATGATATCACTGATGCTGGAATCTGCTGCCTGTCTTCAGTCTCCTGCTTCTTAATTCCTGCCTGAAGTAATTTATGACTGATTTGTTTTGTTGTCCTAGAAGAATTGATTTATTTTTTTTTAAAGTTGATGAATGGCGTGACTTTCAAAATTTCTTCTGTTCTCTATAGTAAATTCCTATATTCTGAGGAATTATAGTTGCTATCAAAGGATATTTTCCCAATACACCATGTGATGATCTCTCTAATGAGCCATAAATTTTCAGAAGAGGCTTTGAAATACTAAATGTGGAAATACTGGGAAACTTTTCCAGTGTAGTCCTCAACAGTAGTAGAGAGAAGAAATGGAAAGTGCAATGAGATCCAGGTTCACATGTAGAAACAGCAGATATTAGAAATATATTACTGCACTGACTGGACAACTAATGAACTACAGAAGGGACACAAGGATCTCCAGGGGTGGGGTACTGGATAGGAATCAAATTAATTATAACAATATAATTTCTTACTAGTGTACGTTACTCTAGAAAATCTGAATAAGATTTTTGTGTCTCAGCTTCTATTAAATCAAACTGAGAGGATCTGGTGACCAAAAAATAACCTCTTCAACTACAAGCTACTTCAGAATCACAACAAGCAAGCCTTGTCATGAGATCCTTGGGTAGTGAGGTCTTTTCTTGTGTTATCCTTTCTTTCCTTCTCTTTCTTTTCCTTATAATTTTTCTTAAGTGCTACTTTCATGTTTTTATATTGCTATATTGCTATAGATAATAGCAATCAAAATGGCTACATACCTGCTTTCCATTGTAACCAACTTGTTCTGAAATAAACCTCACATGTGTATATATATTTACAAACACCATCATTGAGTGTCTTTTCCCTCTAATCTGCCCCAAGGGTCAATTAACAAGAGCCTGGGTTACTGCGGCCTTTGTAGGGGTGGGTGGTAACAGTCTGTAATCTCAACTACTTCTTTATTCATGGGTGGCAGACCTAGCAGAGCTCCTCACCTAGCCAGCCTTCCCAGAAGATCTATATTTAAAAAAATCATCTTGTGCATTACTCAGTATTTTTTGACTTTCTGTCTTCCTTTGAAAAGCATTAAGAAAAAAAGCATCTCATTTTTTAAAGAAGTGATTTTGTCAAAACCAGACAGTGCTTGTCTCATGTATCATACTTTTATTCCCTTTAATATTTTCAACAATATAAACCTCTGGGTTTCCAGGGAAATATTTCACAAAGAAACCTTATTCTTTGTTTTTATTTGCATGTTGAATTGCAAGTGTATTATTTTACTTTTCCCTCTGAGGTTAGTACAAAACCAGCATTTTCAGTGGGGCTGATGAGCAGCACAATGATACGTATTTTTGTCTCTCCCTTCCCTCAGGATCTTGATCTAAATGAAATTGCAGCTAGAAAATATTTGAAACTGACAGGATATCAGTTGTGAAAAAAACTCTCATTGTTTTACACATCCCAAAGTAGAAATGAGTAAACAGGGTTATATAAATATATATACAGAATGGTCATTGAGATTTAATGAATTTGCTTGAGCCAAACTTGACTAGTTACATGTTATTCATTCTGTAATGACCATTAAGAAGACTCAGGCATAAGCAGGCACTGGCAAGAAAAAGGATCAGATTGAAGGCATCTAAATAACTATGTTCCAATTCCAAATATGTTCATTCACCTGAAATTCTCATTTAAGCAATGATCTTAAAAATAATGCACCTCAGTTTAGATTGTACAAGTTTTGTCAGATGATCTGGAATGCTTAAAATTTATGTCCACTACTTTTCAAGGTAAGCATCATTACCAACACCTTTTTAATTAAAGGCTTTTAGTCAGACTCTTGATTCAGACTTATGACAATAGGAATTAAAAGTTTTGAACTTTGACTCTAACCACACCTTTTCTATGCCTTTCTTATTTTGCCTTTTCTAGTATGTCCTGTTTTCTAACACTTGCACAGAGAAAATTTTCAGGAAATACAAGTTATCTGTCTCAGATTTTAACCCTCCAAACAATAGGCCATAGAAAAAAAGAAACCTGGAAAAAAACCTCAGTAAATATTTTTGACTAATGTATACACTCAAAAACTTTGTGACCTTTCTGTCCTCCTCAGACCGTAGGGATAGACATGAATCTGAAAGAAGAAAACAAACAGACAGTTTGTTCCCAAAAGTTCCCAAGAAATCACCATTTTACAAGCTGTTTCTTCAGCTTTTGCAGTGGGCTGAAATAGCATAGACTTTGCACTGCATTAATATTTCTGGAGATCAGTGCTTCTGACACTGCCTTGGAAAACTATCTCTACCCAGTCTGTGTTTTCTGATGTAAAACCAAGTAGCTGCGTGTGGGAAAACTTACTGTCAGATGTTCTAGAATTGTTCTTCCAGAGTATTGTGGATCACTTTGTAAAGTAAAAGCCTGAAAATGCTAGATAATTTCAGAGGCTCAGCACTGGTCTGCTAATATGCCAGGAAGAATAAGCAATTATGATTTTCATCTAAGCAACATATGCTGTTTGCTGTCCTGTTCTGAACATCTGTAGGTTAGATGCTGTTAAGATTAGACCCCTTTTCTCCTCCATATTTCAAAATTCAAATTAAACTAAAATAACAGCACCTGCTGAACAAAAACACTATTTCAAAATGTGTACTTGCACACAATTACTATGAAGAGGCTGGCCACCATTGTTACCAGTCTATTCTTTCTGAATGGAAATGGCAGAGAAGTTTTCGATGCAGCTGCAGCTCTTCAATTGTATAACTAGTGCTGGCCCCAAGCCAACCCTCAAGAACTCAAGTGGCACCAAAAGATACTATATTGATTTGCAATCGAACATAATAGGCCATCAGCTTAATTATTACTGAAGTGACAAGGTTCTGGATATTTCATATTTATATTTCTGAGGCCTGTGAAAGATGAATGTAAATCTTTTAAATGCCTACATTTGCATATCTTCAGAAGGGTTGAGTGCTCTTACTGTATTCATAGCCTGTGAAAGACCTAAAGGACTGGCTATTCAACTCAGGTTGCTAGATCACACAGTCACTTACTTGCATAAGGAAACAGGGCTATAAAATGAAACACATTCCTGCAGGAAAATATCCCCAGATCTCTTGTGGACACCAAAAAAAAGGTATGCTGATCACTGAGGCCATCCTCATGGACATTTTCTTTCCCCTCTTACCTTTGGAAAAAGACTGCTTGGGTGCAAGAGACTGAATTGGCGTCATCTACCACTGTCATCATCTCCCAAAATACCTATTGAACAGAGTTATTTCTTCCCACTGACTCTCACCTCAGCTTTATGACAGAAGGTCTGCAAACAGTACTCAACATTTGGAAGAACTGTTTGTTAGGGGAATGCAGGAACATTTAGTGGCTAGACAGAGAGATGAAGACCCAGGATTTCAGTGGTGTCATCTCTATCACACTAGGTCATCAGCTAGCCAGCTCCTAATGATATGCTGCTGATTGTCAGGTGTACACATTTTTTGCACTCAGGTCCTATAACTATACTCACTTAGAAACATTTAGACAGACTGTTTTAATTATATAAAGAATCACTTCTATTTTAGTGACCCTAAAGCCATTTCTTCACATGCCCTGTACCTCTCATCTTCCATGTAGGTTGTTCCATTGCTAGGTCACAACTTTTACTGAGCTCATATATACACCAAGGAGTGTTTTCTCTTATTCTCCTAGTCTCTGAATTGCAGTTGTCCTCAAAAGCGTTCTCTTTTGCTTACCACTGGCATTTGTTGTAAATTCCTTTTTGTATGTGGATTCATTATATTGTATGTGGATAGCTGAAAAAGAAAATAATTGTTTCTCCTGTTCTCAGGGAGATAAACAAGACGTAAGTGAGAACATAGTTATAAACACGACAACGCTCATTTCTGGATTTGTACAGTGGGGGAAAAGATTTGTTGCCATGCTCATACTCTATGTCCTGCTAGTAACATTATTCCCAAAGAATTCAGGTTTATATGCTCAAGTATCAATGCCCTCTTCTGGAGGGAGTGAGCCTGAACTCCTTATGCTGAAAATCTTTTCTAGTGCTATCCGTTTGGTGACTTTTAATCATTACTGAAAGAGAAGGCCAACAGATGGCTGGGAAACAGGTTGTCACTGTAGATCTACTGGATCCTATAAGATAATAACTTCATTAAACTTCATATTAAAGAAGTCCAGGACTTAATACTTTCAACAGCAACAACAAAAAGAAAGAAAGAAGTATGTCAAACAGAAATGGAATAAGTTTGCAGGAAAATGTTTTTCTTCATTGTCTGCTGATGTTCTCAAACACAACATCCAGCCTCCTCCCCCCCAAAAAAACCCCTCTAATAACACTCCCCCTCCCCTTGCCAAACCCCCAAAACTTTAATCTGCAACCTCAAAGTTTTCCAAAACAGCTAATGACTGTGCTCTTTAGGAATTCAGTTATGACGCTTCAATACTATTCGGAAAAGCAGACCATTTTGCACATTTCCACTTGGCTTTTAATGTAAACACAAACAATTTCATAACTGAAATCCCATTACAAAAAAAAAAAGGAAAACTAAAAACACCAGACAGGAATTCAGCTTTGCCATGAGCAGGTGTTAACTTATGTAAAATTCCTGGCTCAATGTCTATGATGGATTTGGGAAAACAGAATGAACTTTAGTCATATTCCTGTAGTGTAGAGTTTTCTTCCATTTATTTTTACCTTCCCTTTCTAGTGTACATAGATGGTGTCTGATTGCTCCACCTTAATAGTATAGGAATAGGAAAGGCAGCTCACACCACACCTGCAATCACTGTTCATTACCAAAGGGATTTAAACCAAAGGAAAATGAACTCTCAAGTGAGGCAAGCAAACAATATTAGATGAACCACATTGTCTTCACACAAAAATGCCTAAATGCAAACAAAGCATTCCTGTGAACACGTGCTGAGAAAGAGTGAGGCAGACAGAGGATTAGTTTGAAAATTTGAAAATTAGTTTGAAAATTGGGCCATTGTCTAGCCCACACAGTTACAACTTAGTAAATGTTAAGTACTATATGAAGGGAGTGTCTCTTCTCCATCTCCTGGAAACAGTACTGTGTTTCTGTCTCAAAGAGCACAGACATATTGTGTGTGTTAACAAGAGAATTCAGTGAGATCAAAACCCACTAATTTTGGTCAGGATTGGGGTGTATTGCTAGAAAAACCTGGGGGGCACTGTGTTTTCCTTGCTAATAGATGCAATGACTTAGGTAGAAATGTACCTGTGAATGCACTGGTAGAGGGGACCAACACAATTTTTTCTCACTTATCTTGAAAGTAGAATATGATTTCATAACCAGAAACATTCCATTTTTTCCTGTCATTTTCCTGTCAAAAACAGGCTAATCATGGGAAAAAAAACGAGTTGGATATAGTGCTTTGGAATGTGAGATCTTTTGATGATGCCATACATACGAAAGACACTAGAAGGGAAGGAAGAGCACAGAGAGGCCAGGCGAAAGGGAACACACAAGACATAGAACTAGTGAGGAAAAAAGAGCTTTGCCAGTTTGGAGGCAATTTCCTGCGATTTCATTTGGACAGCCACTTGCCACAGAACTAACAAAGCAAAGTATTTGAACACTGATGCCAAGAAAGCTGCAAGGAACAGACTTCCAGTGATTCAAAGGGGCAGTCAGACCTAGCACTCAGGCACTGAGAATGCTCCTGTGCGATGGTAGAAGTGGTCAGCAAGGAACCAATCACTTTTACTTCTGCCAGTGCAATCCCTGCGAAGCGTCCCAGGCTAAAACCAGACTGATAACAAATCACAGGCTTTGTAGTCATGCAAAGGGAAAAGAGCTGTACAGCAACCACCTGCACAGGCAATTTTGCAATGAAAGGATGCGAAGATGAAAATTGGGCCATTGTTACTAAGTAGCTGAGAATCCAGCTGAGGTTTTTGTTGTTGTTAAAAAGAACAACAAAAGCCCACTTAAAACACAGATAGGAAGTATCCAGAAACCAATAAGAAATCAATATGCTTTGTATACTATAGGGCCAAAAGGTATCTGTATAACATGACATATGGCTGCTTTCTAATTACATAAAAAATTCCTCTCTCTCTTTAAAAGAAAGAAAAAAACCCCCACCACGTTCCCTTATTAGACTTCTAAGTAAATAAAAGGATATTTCTTTAAATAATTCATCCTTCATACCTACACAGTGTGATCACTAAGAGATTTAGATTTTCTCCATTTCTATTCAGAGTGATAGATAACAGCTGAGAAATACATACAGCTCAGTACAGACATGCAAAAGTAATGTAATCTGTAATGGAGTTAAGCACGGTTAGGAGATCAAAATATCCCAATCAATTTTGGGATTTGGGATCAAAATCTTCAGATTTCAAGCATGCAGTAAGACTTGAAGGTAGCCCTTTTAAAGAAATTGAAAGCCAAATATTGAAAAACAGGAAAATGGATGATGAAAGATCTAAATATTTTATTATCGAATAAAAAACTGAATGGGCCATCTCAAAGTGTTGATACCAACCCTGTCTCCTCAAGGTATAGGTTGGAGTCTGAAACAATCTCTTCATGTTGCTGAGCAGTTACTCACAGGAGTGATTTCACTAATTCTGTGTAATTTACTTGGGACAGGGGATCTATGGTAATCATAAATCTTCACAAACTGTCCCTAAAATAGCCTGGCAGAGCCCCCAGATTACTTTGAAACAAATTCTATGTCAATCTGACCTGTACCATGAACTCCAGGACAAGAAGTTTCTTCTTGGACCTCTAGATTTTATATTACAGAAGTTTTTTTCCTAGGGCTTCTTTCTTATTGTGTAAAACAAAGGTATCTGGTAGGAGGAGAAAACATCCTAAACCCAAAAATAAAGATATCATTAATTTACACCATATATGCTCTAGAGGTACTTTTGAAATTAGTTGATACTTCTTTAAATTAAAATTATAGGATTAATATTAATCCCACTGTATTTCTTCTGTGGGATTTTTCTGAAGACTTACTGAATAATCATGTACAACCTTTTTCTCTGCATAAGCACATGCTACAGGCAGGAAACAAAATTTGAGTCAGAGTTCTATTCATTCTAGTGCAAGACTCCACAGTCTGCCTTCCTGGATTCTCCAGGATTTATTTTCCTGACAGGTATCCACAAAACATGGTATGTGGCTTCCTATGGCCGCTCCTCCAAAGTTACTTCAAGAAGCACAAATTATGTAACTCCCTTTAGCAGTGCTAAATTTCCTGGATTTTTGAAAGGATAACACGAACAAACTTTTTGCTGTGTTTTTCTCCTGTTTTGCAAACTAGATACTAGTCAGATAGATACAGACTAGATAGTCTGAGCATATGGGAGGTGGGATGTGAAGATGGACACAGAGGCATCCAGCACCCTCCCACACACACAGTATTAGTCCAAAATATAGGCCTGGACTCCCTGCCCATCCCTACCACTGACTTCCTGAGCTACTGTTTTTCCTCCTCATTTTCGAAGTTGTTTGAGGCATGTGTCCACAAAGCACTTAGCACAGCAGAAACCTAGCCACCACTGAGATTTAAGTGCAGCTGGAATGTTAATACTGAAAAGAATAACGGACCACAGAGGCAAAATGATTGGGCAGCAAAACCAGCCAAGCCTAGTGCTCACCAGCAAAGGAGGGATCTCCTCTGCTTGTGGAGGCAGACAGGCTCAGAGACTGTATATTTCTCAGAATCAAATAGCAAAGTACTTTGAAGTTTTTTCTTTCCCATGAGTACAAGAAATAAAGGAGTGGTACATTTAAAAAGCAAGTAAATCTTAAAAGAGAAACTTCTGTTATTCCTTCATTATTAGAATTAACCTCTTCTGTTTAAATATATTAATGAGGTACATAAAATTGGTTGTCATGAATTTTCTTTCCTTCAGCACCCCAGACTTATTGATCTTAGATTCATTCCAAAATACTGCTGACCAAACTAGGACCTCGAACTAAATCATTGATTAAGAAATAAGTACTTAGAAGAATAGTAAATATTGCATATACTGGAGTCTCTGAAATCAGAATAGCTGTAGCCAGTACTTTCGTCTGAGAACAAAAATTAGTTTTGCCCTTGAAGTAGAAATTTTTCTTCAGTCTTTACAGACTTTTCAGACTCACACAATGGCTGAGGTGTGAAGGGACCTCTGGGGGTCATTTTGTTCAGCTGCCTTACTCTGGCAGACCCACCTAGAGTCAGCTGCCCAGGACTTTATCCAGATTATTTTTTAATATCTGCAAGGATGAGGAAACTCCAAAAAGTTTCTGGGAAACCTAGACCAGTGGTCAGTGAGCCTCACAGTAGAAAAAAGAGTTTCCTGATGTTCAGATGGAGTCTCCCATATTTTAGTTTATGCTCATTACCTCTTGGCCTGTCAGTGGGCACGACTGAGAAGAGTCTGGCTATGCCTTTTTTATACGTTCACATATTTATATATATCAATAAGTATATAAAACTTCTCAAAGTATATATAAGCACAAAAGCCTTCCCTTCTCCAGGCTGCACGACCTGTCAGCTTTTCCTTGGATGAGGGATGTCCCAGTCCATTATCTTATTTGGCTTTGGCCTTTAGGAAGCATCTCCAACTCTTTTGTGCTGGGAAGCCCAGAACTGGACATTATTCCAGGTGCAGCCTCACCTGTGTGAGAAGAGGGGAAGAATCACCTCTCCTGATCTGCTGGCAAGATTCCTCCTAATGCATCCCAGGACAGCATTTGCCACAAGCGCACGCTCTTGACTCCAAATAGGACCAGTGTAGACTTGTTTCCTCATTCCTGATTTTATGGTGCCATTCATGGTCATTTGTCCTACTCTATTTCCCTTGTTGCATGTAAAATCTACCACAAGCTTGATTCACCTACATTCCTTCCTTTTTAATTTAAACTTTTGTTTACATGGAAATTTTTTACCCTCATGTATCAAATGCAACCACATTCTTAGGCCCCACATTAGGGGTGAGGGCAGCCATAAATCTAGAAAAGTATTAGAGAATATAAAAACATATATAGAATACAAATAAAATAAATAAATAAATAAATGTAAAGTATTATACCATATTATATATGATGTAAATGTGAGTGGACAGGAATGAATACCTTGGATAAGGTTCCCTTTGATTAGGTATCTTATATAATAACTGTCGTCACTGCACAGTGGAAGCAAAAATCAGGACAAGTAATCCTTCCATTAATTCTGTTGCACAGGTTTAAACTACTAAGTTGTAAAGAACTAAAAATTATAGAACATAATGCCTTAGTCACAATCATACCAGTGAAAAAAAGGAAAAAAAACAACCTTATATTTTCTGATTGTTCATATAGAATACATTAATTCTGTCCTCCAGCTCTGAAGCTTCTGGAACTGGTATCAGCTTTCACCAAATAGCCTAAAGAAACAAATATTATACATCCCCACACAGGCTAGACACATATCTTTGGCATTTTGCCCCTTGGGATCAAAGCAAATGAAGCCCAGACCCACCTCATATGCTGAACTGAATGAAACTAAGGACCAAATTAACCAGCCTTATAATATATGGATGTGCATGAAAATGAGTGAGGAACTGTTTGGATATTACCTTCCCTGTTCTTTCATCCTGTGTAAACTAGGATCTTCTCAGTGAATGTAGAAAGTCAGGATATATGACATAAGAATGGAAGTAACTGCTCCTCCAGGATAAAGTGTAATTTGGCAATAGGAACTAATTTTCCACACTTCTTGTCTTTCCTGAGGGAGAAAGGGATAATAGATTTTCCTTAACTGCCCTCTCAAGTATTGTACTGAAGACTGAAATTACCACTGAGTCTTTAAAGTATGTACTTAATATCCTGAGAAATGCATCTACAGAGAGATGATAATAGAGAATTATACGTATATAACTACACACACTTATTTTATATCTGGTTCATAACACTATTGAACTTCATATAAAGATGGTATCTGAGTTATGACCGTTGAACAAACAATGACATATGAGATCTTTTCTTCTCCTAAATCAGGCAGAACAATGTACCTGAGGAGGACAGCTGAAGGAATTCACACACAGCAGCAGAGTTTCCTTTTTTATTTTTTTTTTTTTTAAATAAATACATTTTCTACAAAAAGATCAGAAAAGTACAATGATAACGGTTTATTTTTCATCAACTCTGCCTGTTACTGGAAGTCTTGCATTTTGATAAAACTATTCTGAATCAAATATGTGTGTAGGGAAGGTGTCAGGTTTCTTTTGATACACTGAGCATTCCTGCCCATCCCAATCCATGAGTAGAATTTTTCAACCCACTTCACATTTTATTTTGAATCACAGCTTCGTGAAAATATGTTGATTAAATGGGTTGCAAATTCACATATTTCTCAATACTCTCAAGCGTTTTCCTCAGGTATGATACCCCAGAAGGACTCTGCTTTAAGATGTCTTGGAGCAAATGGAGGACCAAATTGCACTGGGCCTGATGGGGTGAAATAGCACACACTGAGCAGGTCCATGTATGCAGCAGCTAGGTTTCTACTGCTGGAAGCAAATACTTAAAATTTAGAGGAAGCCAACTTACCTTCTCTACAGTAAAATAAACAGGAAATAGATAAAATTAAGTTTAATATGTGCACAAATATTTGGAAAGCAAATGCAACCTAAAGAAGAGACAAGCTGCATATCCTATATTCTGTTTCAAATAAAGCATTGTCTTTCTTTCTTTTAATCCCCAAATTAGGAACATACAGGCTCATTAAAAATATCTTGGAGATGGAGATTCTGTATGTGTAAAGAGGTCTAGTTTTAATAATTCCAACTAAATTTTAAGTCTTAATAGCTCAACCAACAAACAAAACACTACACTCCAAACACTGCCCTACAAACCCACACTCCAAATGAAAAAAGTTAATGTGTATTGGGTTAGACAGAAAACATAGATGGTAAAACCAGTTTTATCAGGCCACCCCATGGTGCCTCCTTGCCATTTAAAATACACCATTCCCCACACTGACATTTTCAGGAGGCTCCAGGGCACCATAGAGCCCCAGGAAAATGGGATCACCCACCACATGATGGAATTTATTACCAACCTAAGAAAAAGTTTTATTCAAGTGGCAATCCTGACTGAAGGCAACAGGATTTTAAAAAATAGAGATTTCAGACTTCTCCAAGTCTGAGAGCAAGCACTGATGGAAAGAAGAACAGTAAAGGTGGCCAAGAAAGCATCAAACAGGCAACCCTAAATACTGCAAGCTGGATAAACATGGTAGCAGAATAGAGTGCAGTGACAGTCTGTCTGCCTCTAGATCATATGGAGAGGTCGAATCCCATCGCAGAAGTTTAGAGAAGGTTAATTCACCACACTTTTCCACTCCTCAGCCTGACTAAAACGCCACTTTATTCAAGGAGGGTGTCCTCTTCTCTGTCTCCTGGTGTGTTGTTGGGTTTTGTATGCTCCTTATAATCCTCAAAATGTTTTTTCTCTGCTGCTGTTTTTCATATCTGCTTTTTGTTTAACAAGTGACAGAAAAAAATGCAAAGATACCCATGTTATGACTAAAATTGCAAGCTTAGTTTTGCAGCAAACATACAAATGCTTAAGATTCAATTTACTGAACCTTCTACAAACAATTTCATGCCTCATTTTCCAGCTCTAAGTTGCTACAATGGATATCTTCACAAAAAAAAAAAAAAAAAAAGCTCAATGTTAAGTATTCATTATACACACTCTCCTTCTAAATTTCTTTGACCATCACAATATTTCTTTGATGTGCCAGCATTTTTACATTTCAAAGACTAAGATAACAATGTGATTTTAAGAAGTCTGGAGGGGAATAAAAACAGAATACACATCTATAGTGTGCAGCAAAGCAACTGCTTTTTCTAAGATAGTTTCAGTCAATTGTCTTGGCTTAGTTTTAATTAATTTTGGAAGGTTTTTTTGGTTTTGTCTTTTTAAATGAGGCAAAACAGATCATGGAAATCCCTGTTATTAACAGTGAAAGAGCATTGTTCTTGTAAATCAACAATTGACTTTTTATTTATTTTTTATTTTAAATCACTGGAATGGAGACGCTATGAAGCAATTCTCTCACTTCACTTTGAATCCTCTGCAAGCACAAGGATAAAAAGAGCTCTTGTCACTCAAGGGAGCCTCCTTTTTACTACACAATTCACAAATGGACTTTACACAACTGGACTGAAGACCCCAAGTGAAGAAAGAAACTGGGGATTGGAAAGATG
Source organism: Ifrita kowaldi (assembly GCA_013398055.1). Lineage (NCBI taxonomy): Eukaryota > Metazoa > Chordata > Aves > Passeriformes > Cinclosomatidae > Ifrita > Ifrita kowaldi. The sequence goes on along the minus strand of VZRS01001717.1, from coordinate 213,760 downwards.
TGGAAATTAATATTGTTCAAAGAAATACATATTTGGGCACCGTGTAGAAATGCACTTGCATACATGCAGCTTTTGTTGCATATTGTCTGATTTGCTTAAAAATTAGAATTTCTAAAAATAGATATGTCAGTTTTCTGTATTCATATGCAAGTCATTTGTGTAGCTGATTTCCACAAAATTGTAGTGAAACATAAAATTAAATTAGAAAAAATATGCCAAAATAAGTATTTTTTTCATTTGTTAGCACCTTGCTACCTGCTCATTCTAGTTCTACATGTTTCCAACTCTGAAATCTGCTAGTGAAGAAGAAAGTGTACAAAGTTTTTGGAAGGCCATATAAAACACATTTCTCCAGATACAGTGAGGCACGTGACTCAGCTGATAAGAGAATCTCTCTCTCTAATTTTATACCCACAGACTTAATGCATTCTACTTTCTCCATAATTGAGAAGTCCATGGAACCAAACTGCAGCAATTCCATGCCTGGAAACTGCAGAACAGGGTCCAACATTTTTAGAATATTTTGAGCCATACATAGATTTACTCCCTCAGATCTTGAGAAATCTGAGCTGAAGACATCCTGCTTTGTCTGCCAGAACTACATCATAACTACTTCTTGTTGAAGCTTGTTCTTTTAAAATGTCTATTTCCATTCCCTTGCAATTTTCTAAAAAAGAAATTTCTTCCAGGTTGTCATATTTCATCTTAAAAGTTTTCAGTAAAGTCTCTCAAATATAAGGAGGGTTTTTTACGGTATCCTGGGGGCAGGGGAGTGGGTGGTAGGATGGAGAACAAATATTCCTCTCAGAAATTTGTGACCCTTTACTGATAACCAAAATATTCAAGAATGGTTTTAAGCCCACCTCTTTTCATAATCTTATCTAATGTAGCTTTCTGAAAACAAACAAAAAAATCACCGGAGCCTGAACAATGCATTTCGCAGAAGGAATATAGTTTTAGGCTCTTCCTCGTAGCTGCCCCCTGTTCAGAGATAAATAAAATGCTAATCTTTTCTTACTCATAAAAATATACAGTGTACATATTTTGAAAAAAAAAATGCACTAAACCATTATAGACAAAATCACAGAGACAGTAAAATTACAAAAAGCAGGGACTGAATATTTCTTCTGACTTCTTTGAGAAAAATGTGTGAGTGAGAGGGACAAAAACATCAGAACTTATCAGGACCAAAATATGGTCTTCATTATACACATTGTTTATATTTATTACGTGGGGGAACTTAAAATACACTTAGAACCACTCAAAGTTGTTAGAAGTATTTTTTTTAAAGTGTATGAACATATAAAGTCTAAAATAGCTTTCAAAGTATGCGTAATTTGTGAATCTTCAGCCTACAAGTCAACATATGTTAATTGTTGCTTGATTTTTACATATGTTGGACTTAAGGGGTTCTGGCTTTTAGTGTCAGAAATATTTTACATTTTGGGGAAGAAATCCAGAATATAAAGTATTAACAGCATCAGAAGAGTTGATGGATAAAATATAAGTTTAAAATTCTGATCCCTTATTTGAGATACAATTGTTTACTTGGATAACTTGTATTAGAAGAATGCATGAATTAGTAAAACATAATTTCCAGACTTCTCTCTATATCTAATTTCTCTGTATTTCTAGGTGTATATTCCTCAGCTAGGTAGTTCTACTGGATAGATACCTGCCTGTATATTCAAAAAGTTTTAGTATAGTAAAACAGTTTCTGTCTTTAGCCTTCAATTCAAATAAACACTTTAATAATAGATTAAAAGTAAAAAAGTCAGGGGAAATATGCATAAGATCAACGAAAGTTTTATCATGACAAAACAAACTTAGAACAAAAACCCCACAGAGTAAGTTTGTAACTCAAAACAATATACCAAGAGAATGGCTTATGTCAACAATGTTGCGTTTCAAATGGAAATGATCCCTCCTTAAAAACAGTTTCATGACAGTTCTCTATGGCAGATTAGTCCCTTTCCATGTTCATTTGTTTTTGTCCATAACCAACATTGTTAAGGAGTGGGGGACAATGTTGCAGTCCTGGATTTCTGAACTTTGATGAAGATAACAGGGATGCTTCTATTTGTGGACAGAGTTATGCCTAGTAATGAATTATATCTGATGAAAAGGACATTTTCCTCTTTTTTTTTTTTTCTAAGCATAGTGATATATTACCCATTGGGTTAAAAAACCTCAGCTCCTATACTCCGTTAGAGTAGAAATATGGACTCATTTGGTTCAAGCTGAGAGCTTTTTTTATTACTCTTATATGACTTTATATAAAAAGGGTTTGTGACCTGCCACAGCAATTACAAGATGACAGAAGATGAGACAAGACTCCACTCATTAACCTTGATAGGTTTCAAGCCAAAACAAAATAAAAAGTCATGACTTTGTATTTAAAATTGCTTGCCAGTATTGTGATGCAGTAATTTTACTGTCTCTGGCACTTCGTTGCATCTTTTTTACAATTTTATATTTATTTCACATTAACCATTTTTGCGTGAAAGGTTTTGTTTAACTATTACTTATGCCATTTTTCTGAATTCCCTGGTGTGGCACTACGTAAACATAAAGTAATACACAGCTGGTTTCTTTGGCAGCAGGTGCAAGAACAACACAGGCATCCCAGGAATAAATACTAGGAACAAACCAATAGGAGGGGTCCTGATTTCTTGGTTTGGTCATTATCCTCCCAAATTATAGTGGGTAACAGATTTAATAACAAATGGTGTTTTGAAGCTCAAAATTTACAGTCCTTAAGAGCAACACCAAACCATCCTGGTCCTCCTGAGCAACAAACCACCTTGAAAAGTACAGTATAAAGAACAACACCTGCCTCATTTCCAGCTCCAGAGAAGTATTCCACCTCCAAAGTAGTGGAGAACTACACATTTGGCCCTCTCTTCAATCCATCTCACTCCATACACTCTTAATGGCCATGGATCCTGGCACAGAGCTGGCAGGAGACACTGAAGGCTAGAAAATCTTGAGCAGATTAAATGAAAATTCTGAAGTTAAAACCCTTTAACCTCTACTGCTTTCCCAACAGATGCCTCTTACAATTCAAGGGAGTTGCAGTGTGAACCCCTTTATTGTTGATCTTTAAGCTGACAGGTTTCTTGGAGAAGGAACAAAACTCTCAAATTTATACTTCAAATACATATATTCCTACAGAAAAAAAAATATAAAGTATTGATATTCTCTACTCCATAGAATATACCAGTAAGGTTATTTGGGAAATCTTTGTATGGATATAATGATTCTGTTTGACTTCAAATTCTGTTGGAAACCTTTGTCCTTGCCTTGACCACAGCACCTACAAGATGCTTTGTAGAATAGACAAGAGAAGTGCTGTAAAGTAAAAAATCTATTTTATGTGCACAATGAACCCATGCATACCAGGCTACTGCAGATGCTGTGGCAGAGGCAGGATTTCTTCACTGCTTGGAGTATTTTGAAGCAAACCATGCAGGTGTGTCTGTCTAGGTGTTTCCTGTGCATCTCCATGTACAGACATTATTCAACTGACTTTACCTATGTGAATGACGGCTCAAAATGGGAATCTCAGTGTTGCTCTAGCAATGACTCAGGAAAATAAATCCCCAGAAAGTGCTATCCCTTCATCAAAGCTATGTGCTGTCCTTGAACCTATTTGAAATATTGTGATTAGACAAACTTGAATTTTGGCTATCAAAAGGGACAGTTCATGTGGAAATTTTAAATATCCATAATTCATAATGACCTTAACAACAATAATGACAAAGCCACATATGAGAAATGGACATTATAGGGATCTGTTCTGGAGCTCACAGTAACTGTCTGGTTGGTGAGGTGGTTGTCCTTTTTGGTAGAAGCATAGAGAATCTTTTTATTCCAAACTGTCAATAAATATCTATATTACCTTTCATTTGATAAAATACAACAAATGCACAAATCTTCTGGCTGCTGTTATGAGCAGGAGATACTTGGGACTTCAAGATGACTACAGATTTGGAATTCTATTCTTCTTGCAATAGCAGGTGATCAATTTGAGGTACAAACACCATTGTTAGGTAGCATTTAATGGTCACTACCTTTATGATATATGCATGACTGCATTGCCCACATATAGCCAAACTACTGACAGCTGATCTGCACCTGCCGTTTGGTTCTGTTAAGAAATGGAAAATAGCACCAAGCTTAAAAGTCTTATCACAGATTTCTGACTCCCAAAACCTCCTTCCCTATCTCCTCCAACATGCACAAGTGATGATGATGATGATGTTCATAGCCTTAAAACAAGATCACCTTTTAACTTCTCTCTGTCCATATGTGCCTTATCATTCCATGTATCAACACTGCTAACCTGTTCCTTCTGTATTATGTGATGGAAAAGGCTTCAGGAGACAAAGTTTGAAATGCCTGAAGTTCCCTAATCATATCACTGGCACATTATCCCCAACCAGCTTGTCAACTATACTGTAAGTAAGTTTTTATTTGTTATTTTCTATATTAACATTTAAATGAGAGAGATTTAATAAACATTGTGGATTCATCCCTTGGAACCCTGAGCAAGAGCTTGCACTGAACTGTGCTGTCAGTGCTGAAATATGGGTCAGAATTATTGATGTATTCTTAGCCTATTTTTGGGTTTTGTGCAGAACCCACTGATGTTTTTCCTTCTTCTGTCCTGAAAGAAATGGTCTGTTTGATATCAACAGATAAATACCACAAACACTTAAAAAAAAGTGTGCAATATATTGAAATTGTAAATTTACTGACACAACACCGAGAATCCTTCTCAGTGGAGTTTAGTTAACAACTTTATAAGTGCTTTTTTAAATACAGCAGACCCTCAAAAATACAGTTTCAGGAATTTAAACCTATTCTTCCAGCTACACAAAATTAATTTAAATTAATATTTTTCCCATTTTTATTAATTTGTTAGACCTATGGTTGTTCTTTCTCATTTCACTTAGGCTCTTGGTACATAAATCCATTTTAAATGTTTTCACAGCTGCTCAGAAGGTGTTGATTCTCAGTGTCAACTCATTCACTCAACTTAACATAATCGTTCCCTTTCAATGAAACAGCTAACAGGAGACCGACAGCTATCATTCCACTGATGGGGTCCAATAGCCGGGAGAGGTGACAGTGGTGTAATTACCAGGCCTGACACACTTTGTGCACTTTTTCCCACCTTTTTAGGCAGATGAGGCCGTACTGTGCAATGTCAACAATCGAAATGGAAATGCAAGCAGTGTGAAGACCCGGGTGAGTAATTACCAGGGGCTGCAGACCTGTGACTACTCCCAGTGTGGCAGGGCTGACAAGGTGCAGATTGTTTTTTATCCCCTAGTGTGAATCTGGCTGTCTTGCTGTTGATAGATCCAGGTGGTGGTATTAATTAATACACCAGCAGGAGTTAGTTCAGCTCTTGACAATGCATTTTCCTTTCCAGAGAGAAAAGAGAAGGCAGCAGTCTGTTGCTGAGAAAAAATGTCATTCTTTTTGGCTTCTTTCTATAAAGTTTGAAAACTAAGGTACATTTTGAGAAGTAAGTTATCATCAGAGATTACTTACTGTATTTATGTCTTCGGAAGCTGGATGTAAGAAGGGCTGCACTATTTAATGAAATTTCACTCAGAAATTGTTCCACTTAGGTTGTTCATATAAGAAATGTTCAACTGACTGTTGAGTGTTCAAGTACAGTATGTAGGCATTAAGCGTGTCTCATTCTGTTTAAATATTTTGGACCTCTGAACTTTACATCATCAGTTCCTGCCCTTTGACCTGCAAAAAAATTCCAGGGGGAAACATTCCAACTGAATGTCAATTAACTGAAATGCACTCAGATTGTGAGTGTAGTTATCACTCTGCATATCATCTAAATGTACAGTCACAGCTGTCAATATTCTAATCACCTGTACACTATCTGAGATACTATTACCTAGACCATTTGATATGTTACATTTAAAATTTAAAATTGAATATATGTAACAATATATGCTCCACTTGGATGACAAACTCTTTCAGCAAGGCTATTTCTTACGGTAAAAATATCCAAATCCTGTTTTCACCAGTGACTTACTATTTTTTTTAGCTGTCTAGTTAATCAAATGTATTTTACGGCACGGGCACATGCAATCCCCCATCTTTAGCTGAGGTAAGTGAAGGGGCAAAAACTTGAGTCCTCAGCTACTTAACACACTCTTATGTGTGTTATATTTCTTTCCCCTCTGCTCCAACAATTGATTGCTCCTGGGAATACTTAATAGCAAGTTTCAGCCAATATGACTCAAGCTGACAGAACTTTTTTTTAAGCTATTTTAAATACTTTTCTTTATTTTTTACTTCAGTGAGTAATGCTGGCAAGACAATAACTGATGCTGATGATGACCATCAGGACTACGGTTTAGGTGAAGTTAAAAAGAAAACAGGTATGATCTTAAATGTATAAAGCTGTTTTTGAAAAAAGGTCACTAGCTATTAATTCACTGGGTGCTTCTTAGAAATTTACAGTTAATAACTAATCATGTGTGCATATTTTCTTAATAACACACTTGTAGTATAAAGTATGGAATTTTAAACTCTTTTTAATCACATACGAATAATTCTTTTGCATTCAAATTTCAGTGTCCAAGTCAACAGCTTCAAAAGTATGTGGAAAAACAAATGCCTGAAATGTAAAAGTTTCAAAATATTTCATCTACATCAATGTGTATACACCTGAAAATGAATGCCTTAAAACGGTCTTTATAAGAACTCACAAAGAACCCCCAAAAATGCATACACCCAAGTGCCTTTATCTAAAACTGGTATACAAATTTATTGCTGCTATGTCACACAGGCAAACCCAATTTTATCGCAGCAACACCCAATATTAAACTTTACCCCTCAAAATTTTACACCCTATTGAAAGGAAATGATAATGTTAAAGAAAAGCTAATCCTGTGATCTTTTCACATTTGGCTGCAGATGTTATGCCATATTCAAGGGAAATATTAGCCTGCCTTCCTTCTTACTTGCTCAGATAGTTACTGGGCTAGACACATTGCAGTCTCCTGGAATAAAAGACTGTGTTTAATTGAATGCCTGACACTCAGGATTGAACTGCTGAAACAAGCCTGCACATGCAGCAGTCAGAAGCAATATTAAAAATAGACTCTACCAAATAGCAGAAAAGCAACATAAAACAACAAAAGCTGGTAATCACTACTGAGAACTTCTGGTGATGGATATGAAAGCATACTGGAGAAAATGCAAATGAAATCTATGCAGGAATTCAAAGAAAGAAAAATAATTTTACACCTTCAGGCTGTAATAAGATCTCTGATTGTTGGTATCACACCTGTAGACCTCTGAACCAATATGGTAGAAATACAGGGACATGAATCATTTGGTGCAATAAACAGCTTGCTGACTGATGAGAAACAAAGTAATTTGTACCTTCTATTTAAAACTTAAGCAAGATGAAAGGCAATTAGGCACCCTCTGCTGTGAGGTGGCAGTGCAGTTCCTCCTGTGATGCCGAGTGCCCACTGCTTCATGGATTTCAATGAGAAAACTGCATCTGTATTACTATTATCAAAAACATCCCTGAAATGCATTTTTGTGGCATCTTGAAACACCTAGAATATAACTATGTTTTATCGCTGATCTTATTGACTCTAATTTGTTTCCCAAATTTAGAGTACAAAGACACTTAGGGAGATTAATTTCCTTACATGTTAGCAACAAGAGATGTATATTTCCACTTAGATTCCTCCCTCTAGTGATACTTTGGGCCTAATTAAATTTACACATCAGTTTTATATAGACCTGTGAACAAATGTAACCTATTTTATAGCTTTTCAGACTTAGCCTTACCTCAGGGTAAATGACAACAGTAGTAGCTGCTATAAATTCTGGTTGAATATTCAAACTGTTGATATAACAGCAACAACAACTGTGAGAAATTGATTAAACATTTTAGGTATCAGCTTTCCTGGGCGCTACTTGTGTACAGTGAGCTATGTTCAGCTCTCCTCAGTCTTCCTGTGCCCCTAGTAAGACTTATTTAATAAGAGTATGATCATTAGAAAAAGTTAATAAGTGGACTGAGTGCAAGTTTTTCCAGCCAATAAGACAGAGTGGCGACCACTGCTCCACACCACAGTCACCATTCTCCTGTCCTGTGCATGCCACAATAAATGTGAAATGATTCAAGCCGTGTAATCTCACAGTGAAAGAGGCAGAACTACTCTACAGGTACTATAGGAGTAGCAGGGGGCAAAGATATATGAGCAGACATTAATTTAGGATACTCAATGCTTCTTAGTCCACAGAAACTTATCCTTCTGACACAACAAAAGAGGTGACAGAATCTCATAATATTCTACAGGAGTTTTAAAATACCATATTTAAAACGCTATTCTGTGGTTTTCATTCATTTCTCCTTTCCATTTTTTCTGTGTTTTTCATTACACCATTTTGGAGTTTTTTCTGTACATATATATACGTACCTACTTGAAAGCCTCTTTGGCAGTACTTCCAAAGCTACCGCTTCCATGAAATGCATCCCAGAAGCAGGGAAATGCATCTTTACAAAGCCTGCCAATTTTGTTTCTGTGGTTTACACCCTTCATGGATACTTTCAACTGTCAGGTTTACAAAGTAAAAATCAATACGAAAAAGATAATATTTATAACAAGCAATGAATTACATTTTATTTGAAGACTCATTTGGGGATGGTAAATGTATTTGACTTATCATGAAAATTACCTAATTTTCTTCTGAAACCAAAACAATGCATTTTGCAGTTCAGTTAAAACAGCTGCTAGTTTGGACATAGTTAAATCTTTCACTTAATGGTTCAGATACGCATTTTCCAAGTCCTAATGCTGATTCCTCTCCCCCCCCACACACACTTGAATTCCAAATTTTTCAAAGTTTAGATTTCATCCTGTTTGTCAAATTTCTAATTATCTTTAGGACTTTCAGAGTCTCTTGAAACATGGAAGAGCTTAACTTTGGACAATGATAATATTTTTCAAATGAGAGAGTGAAAAGATTACTGTGCTGGTTTAAGCTAGAAAACTGGAATTTGAAGTCAGAAGAGTCATTTAATTCCAAGGTTTCAGATCAAGCAAACCAGAACCACAAAGAAAAACAAATTTCCAATTCTGCCTATAATGCAACTATTGTTTTCTTGGGAAAGGCATAAGGGCATGACTATGAGTTAGGGAACCCTTCCTAACTGGCATCCGACAAAGATCACAGCCATAAGCTTCATAATCAGAAATATCTATTGAGAGGGAAAACTACAATGGTTTAGTTATTAAAGACAAGAATTGAGGACTTTGAATGAAAATATTCCAGTGATCTTTGAAAGAGTTTTAAGAGATCAAGACAGTACCATTTTTGTTTCTGATTATGCCACTGCCCCCTTGTTCTGATTTTTAAAAACAATTTTAGAATTAAGGCTATGGCACTGACCAGAGAATGGGTAGGATTTAATTTTTTAAAGGTAGTGTTCATCTAGGGTGCAAAAAAACCCCCAACATTCTCATACTTGTTTAACTCTGTGGATATCTTAACTAAAAGAAATGCATCTTTCTCCTGTTTAAAACACGGGCACTGTTTCTGTTGCCTACACCGTACTTGAATGTGGTTTGGAACCGGAAATAAGGCCTAACTGAGGATTAAAATAGAGTGAGTATCCTCTGAGGTTCTAATAAATCTGGACAGGATACTTAGAAAATTCATTTTCTCCTACTACTTTTACAATAGTGATGTGGTTGTGCTTCTATTTTCACGTAAGTAGATGATTGGTCAGATAGCTATGGGACAACATGAAACTTTTCATAAAAAGTTTCATAAAAACCACAGAAACTGCTCTAGGACCATTGAGTAAGAATATCATGGTTTCCTTTGCGCTTAGTTTGTCCCAGCAGACTTCCTGTTCTTGCTGGAACAGTGTGGAATGACTTCTGAGAAATCTCTTCAACTCAGCTTGCAGCCTGTGGAGTGGGGCACTGCCTTAAGTGGCCAAAGGTGTGGATTGAAGAACCTCAGACTGCAAAAGTAACCTCACTCCAATTTTTCTATGCATAATATTAGACTGTCTAAATCTCTAATAGAAAAAAATTTTGGACAAAGATCGACGAAGATAACCACTAAAGTCTATAAGTGTTTAAAGTTCAAAAGACTTTAAAGACTTTAAAAAAATTTTAAAAAAACCTAATAGACTTTAAAAGATGAAAGGACACTAAGTGTTTAAGTATGGGAACTTACACAATTTAATTCATACAAATCTTAGTTGTTATATTTTTACATTTTGTGTTCTGCATCTATGAATCTGTAGGCAAGATTCTGATATCATTTTTGGAAATTTGGTGCAGAATAAACCCATATTCGGCTTTGAACAGGGGACAATGTCCTTCCCACAAAACTCTTTTTGCTGCATCACTATTCCTACCAGTTATAAAACTGGGAGAAATAATGATTTATTAGATCTCCTCTGAAATCTGTATTAGCAAAGTCTTCCAGCCTTCACACCAACCTTTATGACGTGTCAAGTACAGGTGGAAAACATGAAAGGCAAAACCAAGTTTAAAGCATTGTCTTAATGCTGGAAGAAGAAGTTGTCAATGCTAAAAGTGTTTTGATTGCAGTTTCATTTATTCATGTGGTCTTACATGTGCATTAATAATGCATTTTTAACAGAGGAAAAATCAAATTTTTAGTTAAGAATATGAGTGTGTATCATGCAATTCTGTAAAACTGTGATTAATTCACGTTCAAGCAAACCTGTCAAAATGAAATACTCTGCCTGGCCTAGTGCACGGATTTCACCCACACTTTATGGATTTTCTTAAGCCCTTGTCTCCATGCTTTGTGGTTCATCTATACAAAATTCTTCTGAATAGCCATCACCCTGAGACCATTATGATTTGTTAATAATCAATTGACAGTGAAAAGAGGAAGGTAAGGAGCCAGTCTATGCTTAAACATGCTCACTGTACCCACACAGTTTCTTCCCCTGCCCCACAGTGAATTTGCACAAAAAGACTGTTTCTTTTCCATGTAAATTAACAGCTAAATCACTCATGTGCGTTATGTAGTCACACAACAATAAAACATCTCCTTTGAATGTTTTCAGAAAAAATGTTTTTTACATTTTTAGATATCCTTTACCAAGGTATAATTTTCCTAGCAAAAGTGGGGGTTCATTTCTTCAAATATAACAGAATTTCCCAGCAAAATTGAGAAATCATACCCATGCGCCCCTGCCCCATTATATTATACACCACATATTAAAAGACAAGTAACTTGAACATTATCCTGCAAGCTCAAATCACCTTTCCCTGTAAAGGAAAATAGAACACAATAACAGTTTTACACGGACCCATTACTAGTCTCTTTTAATTAGATGCTAATTAATGACTCCCTGGCTTTAATCATATCAGTCTGTTAATACTATTTATGCCACACAGAATAATGATCTACTTTATAAGAAATCAACGTGATACATGTTGACATAGGAGCACATCCAGCCATAATTCACTCTGTGTAAATATTCCCACCCAATTCTGAGCAATTTAGAGAAGATACACTAACTTAGCCGATGAGCATGGAAAGAGAGAGGAGGAAGGAGAGGACAGAAGGAATCAAAGTACATAATTATTTCCCAGAATACCAGCACTATCACACGTCATATAACGCATACCCATCAATATATTTTGCATTTAAGTGATGGTAATAACTTTATAGTTATAGTTCATCCATGCTAACAGAGTTAAAAGACAGAGATTCGTATGTTTAATTTTCATGAAAGGTGTTCAGGTACTACAAGAGAAATCTTACATGTTAGATAACTGACCATAGATGAAGATGATTTGGAAATTTTCATTCTATTGGAGAGGTAATAGTATTTCAAGATGGTCACAGAGTATTTCAGCTGTGCTGAGAGCCTAACAAACTCATCATATCAAGAGAAATTAGATGGGTATAAAGTAATTTTCACTCTGAAATAGCCTAGGTGTATCTTAGTTGAAGATCTGGTCTGGTGCTATCTAAAACTACTAAAATGACCAATGGTTACTCCTCCAGATACAGTTTTAAGGGAAGAAACAAATCAGGTATTAAATAAAACTATCCTCTAAACCTGGAACTGCAAGCCCTTCTGAGTTCTCTTTTAGACTTCTTTCATTTTATCAAGATATCTAGAATACTCTGCCAATTAAATCTCTGTCTACTAAGCCTGAAAAAAAACCACGCAAGAAACCAAAATCAACAAAAATACCACCCACACAAACCAAAATACAAGCAAGAAACATATATTGTGTTTTTCATTGGGTTCAAACAACAGGAAATATTCCTGCCACAGCTACACCCGAGTGAGCTCTGAAGAATTAAAGTTCTGCCTCCTAAAGGCATTGGTGCTTTTATATAATTACAGTGCAGTACACACAGTGTTTCACGCCTGCTGTTGTCAGGTTAGTTCTTATTGCATTATACTATATAACTTAATGTACCTTAATATACAAAGTGCACTGAGTGATACATTTTAAAACTGTGTGTAATTTTAGTTGACAGCATAGAGCAGGCTTCACAGAGAGAGAAAAAAACATTTTTCTTTTCTAGTTATGATCCTGGACAAACTGCAAACTTTGGAAGTGCCACTGCCATAAATTTTTTGGCTATTGGATACACTTTTTTAAATTCAACTGTCAATGCAAAGGCGCCTAGACTATCTCCATTACCAGGAAAATTTAGTACTTTGCGCACAGAGCCAATTGCCATGCAAGAGAATGGACAGTCAACCTCTCACATATAATTTGCTTCATAGCCAAAAATCTGTCGAGTGTTTTGTGGTTTTGCAAAATTAAAAATAATCATGAACAGCTATATAAAATATACTCCACATACTGAAATATTTTAAACACAATATTGTAAGAAAAGAGTGATATGTGTGAGTCACTGTTTTTAATTTCCCTTTCAGCTGAAACAGAGAATATAACTGGACCGTAGCAACACATATTTTTAGACAGACAACTGACTTATGTAGATACACTATATACATTCCCAACAATTTTACCACGGTTAAAAGGTATTTATATTCTGATGTGGCTAAAATTGAACATGTCAACACTAATGCATTTTTCTAGGAGAACCACTACTTTCACCATAATTTCCATGGAAAATTTGTGTGCACATGCAGTAATAGAGACATTTATAACATCAAAAGGATTCAATTTTCTTTTCAATCATACTACAGTATGAATAGCTTTTCCTATTGAATTTAACAATAAGGCACATTACCACAGTCTAAAGGATGGGGTACTTCTGCTTGCTCATATGAAAGTATGTCAAACAATATATATCTCACAATAGTTCTAGGTTAACTGCTCCTTTATATAGGTTTGTTTCTAATACATTTGTGTCAGCAGATTTTTTTTCATATTATTATTATTTAAATTTGTAAGAGGAGCAGCATTTCAAACTCTGTTTAACTCTCCACAATATTAAGAATATTTAATATTATTTAAATGTGTGGAGTGACTTTGTACAAAAAAAATTACTTTTCATTAAGAAATCAACTGGAAATACACATTTAGTTGTATAGGTTTGGATTTGTAACACTTATAATCATTGTACCCACTCACAGGCATCATTGTCTCTGTCACACATGAGAGAGAAAGAGGAGGTTTTATCTGAGAACTGTTACCTCAATCCTGCATGCCTTGAGTAGGGCAAGAAAGAGACTAAAACCCAAATTGAGCCTGAATACAGATTTGTTTGAACTCCACATTTATTCTTCTGTCATGAAAGAGGATTCTTTCAGAGCCTTTGAGTCAAGGAAAACACCCAGACTTGTGGGAGTCCAACTCTGACAGTCTGAACAGTCACAAGGTATTGTATTGCACATTTCATGGTTTTAAGAATAAAAGACAAATCCATAGAAGACCGCAATTTTCTCTATTAATCAGTGATAATAACTGATATGTTTTAAAGATTCATATTTAAGCATATTTATTTTACAGCCCATATGAGAGAGAACATGTGACAGGACTGTACATCTCTTTGGAAGAACTCTCCTTCTCATACAAGTGTGGGTCATGCCTAGAAGGTGACTGGCATTGCCAAACTTGGGAGCTAAGGAAGACGTCTTATTAAAATAGTATCTGTCTCTGTGGAGATCCATCGAGTGTTCACATGTAGTCAGACATCACACCTGTCTCCATTTTCTGCTAGTAATTCACTCACTTCTGTGTAAAAAACTGACCTGTGAAATGCAGTGCTAGTTTCCCTCCTTTCTGCTTTATTCTTTATTACGGCTGAGCACTACTCTAATGGAATTAAAATGAGCAAACTGCCAAAAGCCTGTGGCTTTGAAAATCCCAAATTCCATTCAGTCATTTAGACAAATATTCATCTTTGTGAGCCACGGGATTTTGTGGAATTTTTTTTCCTGCTTGTTTAAAATAATTTTTCAGAAATACTGCTTCAGTAGTTTTTCAGACTCCCATTATGATAAAATTGCAACATTTGACACGAATTGCTTAGCCAAAACCAACCAAGTTCCCTTATGGTTAACTGAATATTTAAGATTCTCCCTGAGTCGTTCGGCCTGCACCACAGATTCCAACTCTAGCTATAACTGCATCCTTCCAGTTTCATACTTGAGCAAGTGTGGATTGAGACAATGGTGAGCTGGGCCTTTGAATCTGGAGCCCTACCGGACCTTAGAGATCTCTTGCAGCTACTTCTTTTTGTCATAGAAAAAAATTGTTTGAGCAAAAGTTAACACTGCATTTCGCTTCGTTCTCACTGACCATTTGTTACCACCATCATACTCTACTGTCCTTGCAGTTCCCACATTACAGTATCCACCTCCCTTCATTCCTCTCTCTGCAGATATTTCAGGATGTCATTACACCAAGCTTTGCATTTCAGACCACTCACCATTAGGAGGAAGCATTGCAGTAACGTGGTGTGGACACATCTGGGACTGGCCTCAGTAGCCCTTCGACTTTTGGCCACTCACTGCAGCGGGAGAAACTTGGGGACTGAACTCTGTGGAACTCAGATGAATTACTCACTTGAAGTTCCTGATTTTAATGCCTGTTCAGCTGTTTTCTGTTTCACATTCGTATTTGTTATTCAAATGAATAACTTAGATCCTGATTACTTAAAAAGCAACCAACCTTGCAGCACAAACATTTCATGCTTTCAGTTCTGACAGTTAATTAAATTATTTAGGAAAACAAAACAAACAAAACCAAACCAACAAACACACAGAGACGTGCACACACACACTGCCCAAAACCCCAAAAGAATAAAAGTACAGTAAATTCCTTTCTGTAAACAAAGGTAAGTAACAAATATTTATTAAACATTCAACCCTAAGGCAAACGTTCATGGAATAGAACACAAACATCATGCTATTTTTTGTGTTCTTGGAAGACTTGTTCTCTGAAGGTTTCTGTGGGGAAGGATCTGCTTTTGAGATCACAGCACACAGATGGAAGAACTCTCTTCATGGTTGAGAGATTATCTGTCATTTCCCTGAGATTTTAGTATGTAGGGACATTAGATTCATAAACCAAGAAAGTCAACCAACAATCTACCACTAGATGTGCAAAAATTCCTAAAGATGACAGAAGGCACATTTCCTAAGGGCAGGGAGAGTAAAAGTGTAAAAACAGCAGAGACAAGGGACCAACAAAAGGCACATGCCTCATGCAGTTTCTACAGCTCAGCAATCCTTCTTCCCTCTACCCAGTTGCAATGAGTACCTAATACAGCAAAGAAACCATTCTCAGTCCTGAATGCATCAGAATTTGAGAGAAACAACTGAAGAGAAAGCTAAAGGCCACAACCTCTAATGAGAATTTTAGTCTCTTGGGCATCACAGGTTCTTTAACTTCATCAGGCAAGCTTGAATTCGTAAAGCGTATAACTTGTGTTGGAATTACTCTTACCTTCTGTGCTTCTCATTGCCAGACTACACTAACATGATTTTACCCCTTTTTTTCGACTTGCTTTTGCAAGGCAGGCAGAGAAGGAAAAAAGAAAGAAGCTAAAAACTGTGCAGTACTATTTTATGATTTTGTTTATTTGTTTGTTTTCCTACACTAGCTCTCCAAAAGGTGTCCTTTTTCCTATGGTCTTTTCTTTGTGGGCACTTCAGTTCTCCTGCTGTTTGGTGTTCACAAGATCCAGCCATAATCTGGCCCTTTACAATGAACCATATAATAAAAATCACATGTTTAGCAAATAGTCATAGAAGCAGATTATTTTCATGTTTCTGTGACTGCTGAGTCTGATTAGAACCTGACAACATTCAATGCACATTCAAGCACAAGACATGGGTGTACAATATGCACAGCCCACAAGCAGAAGTTCTCTGAAAAATGAGATCAAATCTCCTTGTTAACCTTTAGGTAAACTATATTTATCACTCAAGAGTTGTGTTAACTTCCTTAAGCAGAAAGACATTCACTAAAAACAATATTTGGAACAGATCAAATTGTATTTTCATTCAATTTTAATAGCAGTAGAAAACCCAAACACTCCTCCCCAGCACACTAAATCAACAAACCAATTCCCTACAACTTTAAGTCATGGCAGGGATGTCTGTTTATCATTCAGAAAAGGTATAAAAACAGGGATTAATAAAGAAGTAAAATGAGGTGTATGGTCAAAATGATATTGCTGTCTAGCCACTGGTGAATCACGTCATTGAAAATTTAGACATTACGTGAAATATTAGGAATTAATTTAATGATAGAAATAATGTCAAAGGAGTGCACAGCAAAAGAAAAACTAAACATCTGAAAACCCTCAACAACCAGAATAAAATATAATAGATTTCACATGAAAAACAAGTACCTATCAATCATTCACAAAGAGGAAAACTTTGGGGAAAAAAAATGGGACTTTGGAATTCACATTTCAAATACCTGCCTTTTTTTTTATGATAGATTCAAGAGGACTCTATTTTCAATATTAAAAAAGAAAATGTGTACCACAATTCTGAACTTCAGTGAGCAGCTATTACTTATAACACTAATTTGTGACAAAGCTCTAAACAATCTCATATTTAACTCAGAGTATATGGTATTATTTTTGCACAGACTGACCATCGTAACTCCCTTCAAATTTCCTCTGGGACCTCAGCTTCCCAAGTGTGCTACGTTCCATTGTAACAAGTACTAAATTGAGGTAAACAAAGTGTTTCACAGAAGCTGGATCTGGTACATGAACTTTAGACTTGGAGTTCAGCATCCTGACAGCTATCCTGATTGCAATGCACATTCTTCTTTCTGAAATCTGTTGAGATTCAAAACACAAAAAATTTGCTGTGGATTTTTTCTTTCATTTTTTTTTTTTAATATATATATAGCAACTTTTAATAGCAAGTTTCTCCTGCCATTTGGAAGAGTGAAATTATATAGTTAGTATTATTGTTGTTACATTTCTACCTTTGTGATGTGTAGAAACACAATGATTAAAGGGGATGAACAACCTTCAAAATGTGGATTAAATGGTATTCAATTCTTGTAAAGGTGTAGGCACCTTTACAGATGTTCACAGATTATTGCTCAGGTAAACACCATAGCAGACAGTCTATATTTTTAAAAAATGACATCTTTCTAAAACTGCACTAAAAGGAGCCAGCACTTAAAGTTTTGTTAAAACTAAGCAACACAGTATCATTTTTCGTGGCCTGTGTTCCTTTTCTTTGCAAACATTGATTATCCACATTATGGACCGAAAGACACTTTTTATCACCTTTAAAACAAACTTAATTTTACTTTTGACTTTTATATGGCAGACAACAATTCAATTTGAAAGGAGTTTATATTTCAGTCAGTGGGTTCAGAGAGATGCTACACGTTATGTGACTCATTCTCTCACTTATTGCTAGAACAACCACAGCAATTACATCATCTTCTAAAACTATCATCACTTTTTATCAACCCTGAGGCTGGTAAAACAACCTTTGCCAGGATTATCCTCCAAGAAAGTCTACTATTGTTTGAGGAAAAAGTAAGAGACCAATAAGGTGTTCTGATCATCTTTGAAGCACAGCATCTTCATGACTGTTGAATTCAGTAGCAAAAACAATGATATTTACATTCAAGTCCCTGAACAAAGGGTTGCAGGCTTGAGGCTTATGGTGTCTTAAGAGAAAACACTGGAAAATACTCTCTAAGTGAGCTTTTCAATAATTCAAAATCTCATTGCCAAGGATGGAGTTCTTTTATCACTTTGTTGCACTAAATTAGGCATAAAAACAATGCTCGCAAAATCCCAAATCTGAACTCCATTCCTTTTCATGCACAAGTCCCATTAAACAGCAAAGGAGGGAAAAGAGAGCAATGGGGAGGAGAATGGAATGCACACAGTCTACGCCCTATCTACAAACAATTGCATTTGCTTCACATGGAATAGTTGGTGCAGTAATATTCAGGAAGTGAAAATATAAGATGCAGCTAGATGAGTGTCCATTGAGCAAATCTATAGCTCCTTTATTTGTGACAAAGTGACAACACTTTTAAGGAGAATGTGCATATCTGTTTCCTGACAAAGAGATGAGAGTCTAGAGCATATATATAGGGAGATAAAGAACAGATAGGGAGACAAGAAAAGAACTGTTCAGTCCAGCTCCCATGGAAATGCTCATTGAAGAGCTATTTAGGAAAGACTACGCTTCAAAAAATTTGGATCCTCTAAGAAAATAGATGTAGCCTAGGGAGAATTTGCAGCAGTTGAAATACTATAGTTTTACTTCAGTTGAAATAAAATAGCTTCTTTTCTCAGAGAGTTCAGAAGGAGCCATATTTATCCCCAGCTGAACTATTTGTTCTCTCTCCCAAACCAGCACGCTCCTGGAAGGATTACAGAGGTGATGGAAGTAAAAGAAGGAATGGGGAAGGGGGAGAGGGCCAGTAGTGAAAATACATCTTTAAACTTAGATCATGCCCCACTGAAAATTGTAGCAGGGATATATTCTAGTGTGTGAAGCACTTTCTTGTTTGACTTATGTGAATGTAGAGTTACAACAAGAAATAGAATAAAATGTAAAATTCTTTAAACATGTAAAGCACAATTTCCTTTTCCACAGGAGAGTCGTCTTTTGGAAAATGAGAAGGAATTAATAAGAAAAATTACAGTTGAATGAAGCGAGAGGGTTGAGAGACTTTTTTAATTCATTTTGTAAGTCCCACTGCAGAGAAATCAGAAAGCTCTTTATTTTTAATTTGGCGGTTCTTACAGCCTAATCCTCGCAAAGGCTGGTTGCTCGCTGCTGACTCGGCGAGTTTCCCCTTCCTACTGCTGGTGGAGAGTGATCAATGAATTGACAAATGCCACTGACTGCCGAGTCAGCCCTGCAGAGGTTTGCCTGAGGGAAATTTGCACACTGAAGAGTCAAAGCCGGAAAAACAGAAATAAAACCCACCGAGACAGAGTTCTCTGTGCAGGAGGAGGCAGAGAACGGAACATGAAGGCAAGGAAGGACACAAAGGAGGCAAGTGGGTGGGTGGGAAAACGCAAGGCATTTTATTGTGTATAATTTATGGACTGCTAAAACTATTGAAGCATATGATGGCTGGGTTCAGCACTGAGAGAGAGATTAAGAGGATGAAGGGAGAGATCACAGTATAAAGGGAAAAACTGCTTGCTTGTGAAGTTCTCTGCACAAAGGACTGTGTAAGACAAAGGATGTAACAGATGCTTCTCCTGCCAATAGCCTTTACAGGTTCATAAACTGGTGGGAGCAAATCAGAGTTCCGACTTCCAAGCGCTGGACATCTAACTCAAGACCAAGATTCTCTAATAATTGAGTGAAACGAGTCCAGTTTCATCCTAGAACTTTCTGATGAATTGAAGTGAATTTATTTGTCATTTAGGTAGGAGAGACCTTTTCATACCAAGATTGCTAGACACTATAACAGCAAAAAAGAATGATCATTAGGAATAATCCTGGTATCAATGCTGTGTTACAATTTGCAGCATACACCAGAAAAAATTAACAAATCTTGCCCTGTGGCCCTTCTGTTTCAAGGAGCCTTTCTCCTCTTAAATTTCATTTAGTCATATAATATTCTGGTTCTCTTCTCCCATGTTTCTTAACCACATATTTGGGATAAATACAAGTGCCTCTCTAGTGTTTGCCATGTACTTTTTACTCCTTTTCATATTTTCATTGCAGTGGGCTTCTATTAGAAGCACCTGCCCAAACTTTTATTACCAGTACCCTTTCTTCTAGTTTTTACAGCAACTTGTTCTAGTGTTTCAGAGCTCTCTTTACCTCTCATTAGGAATTCACAAGTCTGAAACCTCATTTAAAAGTTATCCAGTCCATCTATTACATAGGGAAATTTTCAGACATCCACCAAGTCCAAAAGAAAAACTCCTCCACTACTTTTTAAAAATCTTCACAAGGGAGTAAAGGCCCCTCTCTTGTTAAAGCTGAGTATTTTGTTCTGCAGAGAGGTAACTGAACTAATAACAGCGAAGATCACAGGTCTGAGTCAACCAAAATTTTCCTTTTAAGAGTGATCTCACCTTTTCCTGAGAAAGGACAGAGCAGCAGTCTGCTGAGTTGGAAAGATGCCTGCTGCAATTTTAAACAAATTTTACTCCGACCATAGAAACACAGAATGTCCTGAATTGGAAGGGACCCCAAGGATCATCAAAGTCCAACTCCCGACCCTGCACAGGACACCCCAAGAATCACATCCTGTGAATTTTTAAAAAGCCAATCCCTTGAATCTTGTGTTGGACCTGCTTTCACTTTATTATTATTCAACAGTTGGCCTGTATATTGCAAAGAAGCTTTACAAAGAATATTACAGGCACTGTCTTTCCAACATTTTTTCTTCCAGGACAAATGCATTTTTAAAAATTAAGTTTTAGAAACTGCTGGAAGATCCTGATTATATTTTGGAGTTTAAAATCTTTTAAACTCAGGTGATAAACACAAAAAGAAACATTCAGATAGTTGAAACAGAATAGAAGCTTGAATATTTATTTTATAAAATATATTAACCATGCATCTACCTATAAAATTTAATCTGTTTCTGCCACTATTCTAGCCAGGAAAACGTGGAAAATAATGTGACAGTGACAGCCATAACAATCTGCTCTTTGAAAGTACATGGAACACAATAAAGGAACACAGAAATTAGTCGGATTGTAACAGGTCATAAATGAAGGTCTGTGCTGTGGCAATATATCTGAACATAGTCAAAAGACAGTCATCAAAATGAAAAAGTGGCAACTAACAAAATATCAAATAACACAACGTGATTTTGTAACGGCCTATTCCAACACCTATCTATGATAGCTGGTTTTAAGACTTTCTGTTCAGTCTCTGCTTTTTTCCCCCAATCCCAGTACTGCAGCTGAGAAAATTCTACTTTTAGAGTGGCCTTATTATCAACAGTTTATAAAAAAATGAAACAAAACAAAACAAACCCCAAACAATACAGATCATAACAACAAGAACAAGCATTTGGGATATTATCACAAGATTTTTACAAAGATAAAAAAGCAATGTTAAGAATTTTCCAAGTGAAGAATTTGTAGATTCTTCCCCTTGCTAGCTATGCTCTTTTTTCTTTAAACCTGTGATGCATGCTAAAATTGTAAAACACAGTGAAATCACAAAATATAATGAATGAAATTATCTGCCTCAGAAAAATCTCAGGCTTCAAAGTAAGGATTACAAACCAAAAAACACGAAACCCAACAAGATTTTTCATCGCACTCTTAAACTCTTATATGTTCAGAGCCCATGGCCAATGGCAAGGTAACCAAGGAGCTGATTTCCTCAAGTGATCTGTTCCTCAAATTCTACTCCACTATGAGGAAGAGAGTTGTGTCTCGTACTCATTTTTTCATCCTTCCTTTCAGAAGAAAAGAAAGCAAAATATTCAGAACTGGATTACATGGAGATTTGTGACTAGAGCAAAAAAATGTAACCAGCATTTACATAGCTCATTATGGCCTTTTATAAATGTCTTTTTTTCCCTCCCACAGTATTGAAGAGACTATAATGGCCACAATTTGTGTGAGAAATGAAGTCTAGATGTTTTATAGAAAAATCTTCATCTCTTCTTTTCTTGTTTGCGAAGATAGCTTTGGTTCTTTTTATCTTCTCACAAGAGTTGGGTTATTAAAAGTCCTCTAAAATCCTCACAATCAAGAAAAAATCCAGAACTTATGCTGAAAATTGCATGAAGAAATATGTGTATTAAGCAGTATCCCCAGCAATGTCGAACCACAGCACTTGACTTTATTAGTTTTCAATCTCAGGTTGATAGGTTTCTGATTAATGAAGCATTTGTTCTGCATCACAAAACAAGTGAAGAATACCCTTCTAATGCCAATGACTTGCATCCAGGAGTTAATTACTACATGACCTTCAATCATGCTCTTGTTTTAGGGCTAGAAGCACCTATTTTTAGTGTGAATAAAGTTTATAAGTGAGAGCATGTGTCTTTGAAATAATATCCGTGGCATACTGGGTAGTCACATATTTCCCTACATTTAATGGTCTGATTTTAAAAATTAAATCACAAAGCTTTGTCATAATTAACATACAAACACATGACTGACTTATAAAACACTGAGAACATGTGTAAACTCCACATGAGTTTAAAGCATGGTTCTTCTGGCCAGTTTTTCTGTAACTACAATGGTCAAAGAGACTAATATAAAGCAAGCTAATCACACATAGGCTTTTGCTGCTACAGAGAAGCCTAAGTACAAGTATTGTGGTCAAGGAAGATGGACTAAGTTTCTGCTGCATGCTGTCAGGTTTTGATTGCAAATGCTGACTTCTGATAAACCAAAGTCAGTCTTAAAAGAAATTTAAAAAATTAAAAGAAAAAAAAAGGGGGGGCAAAAAGGGAAAAGAAAGAAAATTACGGAGAAAAAAAAAGTCCATCATGTGCAATGTTTCCATGGACCTCTGTCAGCACTGTAGGTATCCTTCCTAGGAATACAAAACAACACTCTGAATCTATTTTGCTGAAAAAAAGTCAGTAGCTTCCTAGAACAAACAGCAAGGAATATTCTCACTAAAGGCCTGTCTCTAAAGATACTTGAATGGTGCTCTAGAACTAGGAACAGACACACCAGCAAGCTGGATCAGACTTTTGGTTCACCTAGGCTCCACTTTCAACATTATAAAATGCTTTCTAGTTTAAAACCAAGCAAACTAACAAAATCTTTCATTACCTCCCAGTATAAGGCCCTTTGAAAAACATTTCCCAGAATTTGAAATACCACAGTTGATATGATTTCTAAAACAGCTCATTCCTACTGGAACTTGAAATATAAACAACACTGTTTTGCAATCTGTTTCAGCATTCTCTCCTGTGACTGCTGTAGCACTTCTCAGCTGACGATTCCAGAGAACATTCAGGAAACAGGGAATCTCCTCTTTGAAGAACAATGACACAAAATACAAAACATACAGTGGATTTTGTAGAGCCATATTCTCATAGATAGTAAATCAGCCACAGGTAGCAACTCTCACTAGCATTTAATACAGTACTGAAGTAATAATGCTATCTCAGTGCAAATAATGTGGGAAATAACTATCAAAACAATTTTTGTTTCCTAGTACTAGTCAGAGTATTGGCCCACTCATTTATTTTCATTCCCACCTAGTCCCTCCTGGCTTATCTCTCCATAACATGGTTAACACTATGCATGAAGCTTTCTTATAATTTGAGTGGATGTCTGTCAATTGTGGAAACTTCACTACCAGTGCAGAAACCTCCCTTTCTTACTAGGGAAGAGCAAAATGGATTAGAACCCAAGTCAACAAAACATACATATATATGTGTGTGTGTGTGTCATTATCACCTACCCAGCCCCAACATCACAGCTGTAGGCTCAAGAACAGATGGCAAGGTGAGGGAGTAGAGGACACTGGGGAAAGCAGGGAAATACAATCAGGCAAGAGAAGTTCACTGCATCCTTTGGACTTCTGTGACCTGGATCCAGGCAAAAGTCTCTGCTCCACCCTTAATCTTGGTCGTTACTGGCACTCAGAGAAATTTGCAGTAAGTTGCAAACTGAGGCAGTGTCACACTATTAAACTTCAATACAAAAAGCTAGTAAGTAAAACCAGGTTGTTTCATTGAATCATAGAATTGTCTGGTTTAGCAGGGACCTTAAAGATCATTCAGTTCCAACCCCCTGCCATGGGCAGGGACACCAGACCAGGCTGCTCAGAGCTCCATCCAGCCTGGCCTTGGACACTGCCAGGGTTGTGTTTATAGAAAAACAATATCCACATCCATATCTCCTCTGGGCAACCTCTTCCAGTGTCTCACCACCTTCACAATCAAGAATTTATTCCTAATATCTAATCTAAAAGAGTAAATCTACTCTCTTTCGGTTTGAAGCCATCACATCAGAAATGTCCTGTCACTACATGCTCTTGTAAATAGTCTCTTTCTATCATTCCTGTTGGTGCCCTTCCAGCACTGGAAGGAAAAAAAAACCTGGAAAACTGCACAGAAGTCTGTGCCCCTCCTGCCCCTGGGTCATCACAGGACCCTGCCTGAGACATTGGTGGGAATTAAGCCAGGGAGCTGCTCTCTAGGGAGTAGGAGCGATAGGGCTGAAGCTGTCCTGGATCAATCCCCCTCCCACACCAGCTCCTCACAGGACCCCCAGGGTGCACACCAGGCTGCTGGGCAAAACCTGTCCCTGGGAGCAGGATTCTGTGCCTTTGCTCTGCAACTTTGTCATCGTACAGTGGGAAGGCTGAGATGATGGTACTGTGTTTAAATGCCAATGCCACTTGCAGTAATTTTTCAATCTAACATGCAGAAGTTACTGACTGTTTTATTTAGAAACGTTGGACAAATGAAGATAAAGAAATTAGTTTGGAAAAAAAATGGTGCTAATTTGTGTCCCCCAGATTTGTCTTGAAAATAAGATCACATTTGCATTGCACCTACAAGTGCAAGCTCTTTTCCAGACAATGTGAGTGTACTTGGGCATCACACCTCCGTGTTTGCCTTCTCCTTCAAGTACATTCCACAGTTACAACTATTTTTCTGTTCATATTCTGACCTACTCTGGGCTTGATAACAGTCATTTTTGGGGGGTTTTGAGAGTGCCAAAAGCAGGTACAAGTCCCAAAGAACAAATAATTTAAAAAGTGGGAGTAAGCACCATGCCACGAAGTCCACAAGTAGAACAGAATGAATGGCACGAACAAAATGCAATTCAAGTGTCCACTCTCCCTTATTCAAAATCACAGCTTTGACTCCCTTTGTCACTCTTGTTTGGTTCACTGTCATCATCCCTGCAAGAGTTTGGCAACCAGAATCCGACAGAAAGTGACAGTAATGCAGTCATCCTTTCCTTTTCTTACAGCGGCAGCTGTCAGAAGCGATACCACATTAAGCCAAAGTACCAGTCATCATGAAGCTTTTCCAACATTAAAATTTAAGAATATACCTTTGGAGAGTTTAAAGTAAGTTAGGATTGTCATTTCATGATAGATACAGAGATAGATGGATAAAGGAATGGATGAGTAAGATAGACAACAAGTGTTACAGCATTATGTGAAGAGGCCATTTTGAAAACCCAATTTATGTGTTCTTGTTGTACAAATTCCAGAAAGAATAGGGATACTGCACAGAATAGCATTCCAGGTATCATTTGCTGACTGCATTAATAGTATTAATGAATTTCCTCACCTTAGGTAATAGAATAAAAACTCCACCATTCTCTTATAAGCATTGTTACACGATTTCTTTTTCTCGGACACCTCTTTGGGTATTTGTCATTTTAGTCCTGTCCTGTCCAGGCCAGTTTATCTTTCATATACAGTCTGAATCTATAAACATGCCCACTAGTACAAACACAGATTTTTTTGAAATGTTAGCCAGTCATAGGACAAGTCCACCTGAAAACAGCAAGTAAAATCAACAACATAAGGGAAAAAGTCAATGGANACCTGAAAACAGCAAGTAAAATCAACAACATAAGGGAAAAAGTTAATGGAGGTAAAAAAAAAAAAAAGGAAAAAAATACTTCCAGGTGTGAAAACTGTTTGGGGTTTTTTTTCAGAGAGTCCTATCTAACAGTGTTGAAGAAAATGCTAACCCAATTTAATCCTAGATAAGATAAAGTGTTAAATAATAATAATAATAATAGTAATAATAATAATAATAATATCTAAACCAAACAAACCCTGTCTGCAACTCTCATAACACCACAGCAGAATCCCAATACTTCACTAAACACACAAATACGACTCAGTAAAATATTATTACTTACTCCCACATAGACTAGAATAAGTGCCGCAGAATTATGAATATACAGGTGAAAAATGGCTGTGCCTGGGTTCCCCCCCCACAACGCCTACCCTACTAGGTGCTGTAGGTGTGTTCCCCTGGAGATAATTTAATATTTTTGTCCTAAACTCCTGTATGCTTCCCCAAATATATATATATTTCTTTTCAAAACAGCTCTCATCATATTAGGACTTAAAGACAATTAGTAAGTAAGCGGGAAGTGTGGAATGTGTAAAGAGGGGGGAAAAGGCAGAGCCAAAGACTTCCCACATCTGAAATATTGCAAAGACTAGAGAGATAAACAGTTCTCCATGGTCCTTACGCATGAAACAAGTGTCACTAAGTATAAATTGCAGCAAAAAGGGTTTAGATTATCCATTGGTGAAAAGCTTTCTGGCAATAGGACAAACAGAGACTGCAATAGCTGGAAACTTAAAATGTGGGGCAGCCTAGCAAATGCACAGCCCAGTTGGGGTGGGGCGTGCCAGCTAAGCTAAAGGGCCTCCTGAAACCCTTCCAGCTTGGTTGTCTCTGAATCTTTTAAGTTCCTATAGGATCGCCTCAATGATAGCAATTTTTGGAGCAATTTATTCTGAAGAATGAAAATATTGTACCCCTGTATAAAAGTTTGGAGCTCCATTTTGAGAGACGAAAGCAAGACAGGCTCATGAAAAAAGGACAGTTTCATACTGAAGAAACATTCTGGTGAGAAAGAATTAGGCATCAATTTAAATAAAATTTTTGGTGAGACTAATTTGGAAAGAGTTGGAACTACATTTGAACTACCCAGAAATAATTTCTCATACATACCAATATTCCCTATGAATGGCTCAGCTGACACTTGTAGAAACAGCTATTAGCACAATATAAATAGCACCAATTTAAGCATTTTACACAATGCTCTGCATTCCAGCTTCTAGAAATTTCCTGCATTTTCTGGATGGCTATCTTTGTTTCTACATACTTTCACTCTGCCTAGTCCTTGAAACCTATTATAGCAATATCTTTTAATAGAGGCAGCATAGAAGCAAAATGCCCTTTTAAAAGGAGAAAATACTTCAAGCTATATATCTATATATAGAGTTACCTGAGATGTTTGTTTTTCAAATAAATATATTTTGATGGTGGATGACCTACTTCTAAAAGCTCCACCATTTAAGCTCCAACAGAATTTCCTTTTTTCTAACCTTAGTCTGTTCTATTAAAAGTGTAGTTTTGTGCTGTAGTGTACTCTACAGTATCCGTGCATATCAAGAAATGGTGACAAGATATAGAGGGACAGCAAGACTATTAAATATCCATCATGCCACTCTGGATCAGGCTTAATGCAATCAGAAACACATGACTACATCAACTTATCTCCTTTGATCAAATGTGATTAAGTAAGTCATTAATTTTCAAGACAAATAAAAAATGCAAGATCATTTTATTATAAATGTAAATGCCTGTCTTCTTAAATGATTTTTCTAAAGGAAGCCCTTCTAATACAGAACTTTGTATACTTCAGAGAACAGTTGTTTTAACATTGGTTTTAATTTTAATGAAACATTATGTATTTGTATGCATGTCTTCTTTCCTTTTTTCTCACACTGCTCATGTTGTCAAGCAAAATTTGTGCATCAGCTTGATCAAGATAATTTCATTATACCATTGTTACCATTATGACTTGGGCAATTAGTAGTTTATAAGAATAAATTTATAGCAATCAGTGATTGAGGCACATTTGCAGTAGTCAGGGTGTAATAAAGCCCAATCAATTTCTTTCATTTAATATGTAGGCTGTGACCCCAGTTTTGATGAGAACTCTTAGCTATTTCATCTTTAAATAAAAAAGAATGTCTGCAAGCAATTATAGTGGTGTGTTAATTGGATATTCCTTTTTATCTTTTATACTACAGAATGCATTGCTAACGAAATCCTTGTTTTCTCTCTCATTCCCTTTCTCTCTTCCTCTCTGTAATGAACTGATATTGACTTGGTGTATTTTGCTAAGACAATGGGCCAGATTTTGATTTTCAGTAGCACTGGTGTAAATCTGGAGTGACTTCTCTAAATTAGATAGAATTACCGAGATATCGATGCACACAACTGAAACCGAACCCCACTCCTCTCTTCTCAGTTTTTGTTGCCAGTAACAGAGGACCTGATTCAGAGCTGAGGGCCACTGCAAGCTCTGATCAGCCACTGCCTTGTATCTGAGCTGAAGTATCGATGGCGTGCAGTATTCAAAGGGGTGATTCCTAAGCTTAAAGCGTTGGGAAGGCTTAGTCTTTGCCTAAGGTACTTTACTGCATTAATTCCGTGCTGATTTAAGGTATGTGATGATAGATGAAAGTAATACACGCTACAGGAAGAAACGAGGCTCCAACCCAGATTTAATCAGCGTTACACGGCCCAAGCTGTGCATGTTTCATGTTCCATGAAATCACCCATTGACCTGTGCAGGTCCATCATTTGGGTAACAAGTTCCTGCTCAGGACAAATATAGTTTAGATAAAAGGTTTTGTGGGTGCAGTATGCACACATTGGAACAGTCCACCAAGAATTCTCTTCTTATTTAGTTCCCCTGTAGCAGCTTTTTTTAACACAATGCAAAATATCAGCATTTCCTTTGGTTTATGTTAGTATTTTGAAGATTCCCCCACACACAACAAAGAAAATAGCTTTTTTTTTTTTTTAAATATCTTCTGGGGTTTAACTTCTAGTATTTCTGCAATAGAATTCTGTAACAATTAAATAACCCTTGCACTTTATACTTTAGCAGGAGTATAACTTACCTTGGAAAAATTTTTATATTTTACATATCAATTATTATGCAAGAAACATATTTTAAAAGCAACAAAAACGTTACCATTCTTCAGTGGTAAATTTTCATGCCGTGTGACACTTCAGGCAAAATCATTTGTATAAAATTTCTCATTTGTACCAGAAGACCATCAAAACAATTGTAGCCTCACCTGATCTCATTTAGGTGTACCCTGATCTATTCAAATGCTTCACTTCAGTTCTGTGATTTATCAGTGCTTGTGATAGTTTACTACCTGCAAGATTAATTTCTAACATCGTTCTTTTTATTTGACATTTTCTGAGGCTGAGGCAATCGAATCCTGAAATTTAGTCCTTAATCAAGCAAAAATCTCACTGAAGAATCTCACTGAAGTTTAAAGGAATCTTACTTGCACGTAAACTCACTGAAGACTGAAGGGTTATACACTGCTTTGTGCTTCAGAAAACTTAATCCCCCCAAACATATTTGAACTTTTATGGGAAGAAAGGTTATTAAAATTCAGAAACAGACAGATCCTCAAAACCTTAGGGAAAATAATACTAGTAACATGTCTCAGACAAATGGAGNAAAAAAAAAAAAAGGAAAAAAATACTTCCAGGTGTGAAAACTGTTTGGGGTTTTTTTTCAGAGAGTCCTATCTAACAGTGTTGAAGAAAATGCTAACCCAATTTAATCCTAGATAAGATAAAGTGTTAAATAATAATAATAATAATAGTAATAATAATAATAATAATATCTAAACCAAACAAACCCTGTCTGCAACTCTCATAACACCACAGCAGAATCCCAATACTTCACTAAACACACAAATACGACTCAGTAAAATATTATTACTTACTCCCACATAGACTAGAATAAGTGCCGCAGAATTATGAATATACAGGTGAAAAATGGCTGTGCCTGGGTTCCCCCCCCACAACGCCTACCCTACTAGGTGCTGTAGGTGTGTTCCCCTGGAGATAATTTAATATTTTTGTCCTAAACTCCTGTATGCTTCCCCAAATATATATATATTTCTTTTCAAAACAGCTCTCATCATATTAGGACTTAAAGACAATTAGTAAGTAAGCGGGAAGTGTGGAATGTGTAAAGAGGGGGGAAAAGGCAGAGCCAAAGACTTCCCACATCTGAAATATTGCAAAGACTAGAGAGATAAACAGTTCTCCATGGTCCTTACGCATGAAACAAGTGTCACTAAGTATAAATTGCAGCAAAAAGGGTTTAGATTATCCATTGGTGAAAAGCTTTCTGGCAATAGGACAAACAGAGACTGCAATAGCTGGAAACTTAAAATGTGGGGCAGCCTAGCAAATGCACAGCCCAGTTGGGGTGGGGCGTGCCAGCTAAGCTAAAGGGCCTCCTGAAACCCTTCCAGCTTGGTTGTCTCTGAATCTTTTAAGTTCCTATAGGATCGCCTCAATGATAGCAATTTTTGGAGCAATTTATGCTGAAGAATGAAAATATTGTACCCCCGTATAAAAGTTTGGAGCTCCATTTTGAGAGACGAAAGCAAGACAGGCTCATGAAAAAAGGACAGTTTCATACTGAAGAAACATTCTGGTGAGAAAGAATTAGGCATCAATTTAAATAAAATTTTTGGTGAGACTAATTTGGAAAGAGTTGGAACTACATTTGAACTACCCAGAAATAATTTCTCATACATACCAATATTCCCTATGAATGGCTCAGCTGACACTTGTAGAAACAGCTATTAGCACAATATAAATAGCACCAATTTAAGCATTTTACACAATGCTCTGCATTCCAGCTTCTAGAAATTTCCTGCATTTTCTGGATGGCTATCTTTGTTTCTACATACTTTCACTCTGCCTAGTCCTTGAAACCTATTATAGCAATATCTTTTAATAGAGGCAGCATAGAAGCAAAATGCCCTTTTAAAAGGAGAAAATACTTCAAGCTATATATCTATATATAGAGTTACCTGAGATGTTTGTTTTTCAAATAAATATATTTTGATGGTGGATGACCTACTTCTAAAAGCTCCACCATTTAAGCTCCAACAG
The DNA here is from genome assembly GCA_013398055.1 of Ifrita kowaldi. Classification (NCBI taxonomy): domain Eukaryota; kingdom Metazoa; phylum Chordata; class Aves; order Passeriformes; family Cinclosomatidae; genus Ifrita; species Ifrita kowaldi. Next base: position 182,642 of record VZRS01001717.1, on the reverse strand, counting down.
AATTTCCTTTTTTCTAACCTTAGTCTGTTCTATTAAAAGTGTAGTTTTGTGCTGTAGTGTACTCTACAGTATCCGTGCATATCAAGAAATGGTGACAAGATATAGAGGGACAGCAAGACTATTAAATATCCATCATGCCACTCTGGATCAGGCTTAATGCAATCAGAAACACATGACTACATCAACTTATCTCCTTTGATCAAATGTGATTAAGTAAGTCATTAATTTTCAAGACAAATAAAAAATGCAAGATCATTTTATTATAAATGTAAATGCCTGTCTTCTTAAATGATTTTTCTAAAGGAAGCCCTTCTAATACAGAACTTTGTATACTTCAGAGAACAGTTGTTTTAACATTGGTTTTAATTTTAATGAAACATTATGTATTTGTATGCATGTCTTCTTTCCTTTTTTCTCACACTGCTCATGTTGTCAAGCAAAATTTGTGCATCAGCTTGATCAAGATAATTTCATTATACCATTGTTACCATTATGACTTGGGCAATTAGTAGTTTATAAGAATAAATTTATAGCAATCAGTGATTGAGGCACATTTGCAGTAGTCAGGGTGTAATAAAGCCCAATCAATTTCTTTCATTTAATATGTAGGCTGTGACCCCAGTTTTGATGAGAACTCTTAGCTATTTCATCTTTAAATAAAAAAGAATGTCTGCAAGCAATTATAGTGGTGTGTTAATTGGATATTCCTTTTTATCTTTTATACTACAGAATGCATTGCTAACGAAATCCTTGTTTTCTCTCTCATTCCCTTTCTCTCTTCCTCTCTGTAATGAACTGATATTGACTTGGTGTATTTTGCTAAGACAATGGGCCAGATTTTGATTTTCAGTAGCACTGGTGTAAATCTGGAGTGACTTCTCTAAATTAGATAGAATTACCGAGATATCGATGCACACAACTGAAACCGAACCCCACTCCTCTCTTCTCAGTTTTTGTTGCCAGTAACAGAGGACCTGATTCAGAGCTGAGGGCCACTGCAAGCTCTGATCAGCCACTGCCTTGTATCTGAGCTGAAGTATCGATGGCGTGCAGTATTCAAAGGGGTGATTCCTAAGCTTAAAGCGTTGGGAAGGCTTAGTCTTTGCCTAAGGTACTTTACTGCATTAATTCCGTGCTGATTTAAGGTATGTGATGATAGATGAAAGTAATACACGCTACAGGAAGAAACGAGGCTCCAACCCAGATTTAATCAGCGTTACACGGCCCAAGCTGTGCATGTTTCATGTTCCATGAAATCACCCATTGACCTGTGCAGGTCCATCATTTGGGTAACAAGTTCCTGCTCAGGACAAATATAGTTTAGATAAAAGGTTTTGTGGGTGCAGTATGCACACATTGGAACAGTCCACCAAGAATTCTCTTCTTATTTAGTTCCCCTGTAGCAGCTTTTTTTAACACAATGCAAAATATCAGCATTTCCTTTGGTTTATGTTAGTATTTTGAAGATTCCCCCACACACAACAAAGAAAATAGCTTTTTTTTTTTTTTTAAATCTCTTCTGGGGCTTAACTTCTAGTATTTCTGCAATAGAATTCTGTAACAATTAAATAACCCTTGCACTTTATACTTTAGCAGGGGTATAACTTACCTTGGAAAAATTTTTATATTTTACATATCAATTATTATGCAAGAAACATATTTTAAAAGCAACAAAAACGTTACCATTCTTCAGTGGTAAATTTCCATGCTGTGTGACACTTCAGGCAAAATCATTTGTATAAAATTTCTCATTTGTACCAGAAGACCATCAAAACAATTGTAGCCTCACCTGATCTCATTTAGGTGTACCCTGATCTATTCAAATGCTTCACTTCAGTTCTGTGATTTATCAGTGCTTGTGATAGTTTACTACCTGCAAGATTAATTTCTAACATCGTTCTTTTTATTTGACATTTTCTGAGGCTGAGGCAATCGAATCCTGAAATTTAGTCCTTAATCAAGCAAAAATCTCACTGAAGAATCTCACTGAAGTTTAAAGGAATCTTACTTGCACGTAAACTCACTGAAGACTGAAGGGTTATACACTGCTTTGTGCTTCAGAAAACTTAATCCCCCCAAACATATTTGAACTTTTATGGGAAGAAAGGTTATTAAAATTCAGAAACAGACAGATCCTCAAAACCTTAGGGAAAATAATACTAGTAACATGTCTCAGACAAATGGAGAGCCAGCAAAACACCAGGCAGAAATGCCTGATCAATGCGTGTGTGTGTATATGTATAATATATATATTATACACACACATACATGCATACATACTTATATATCGCTATATGATTGGAGATACTGTGACAAATAATGTTCAATATCTTTAACTTACCTGTTATTTTTGTTGTGTTTCTTAATTATTCAGAGTCTTAGAAGCATGGAGGAGGATCAGACAGAAGGAAAAGATCTCTTTTTAATGAAGGCAATGGACACAGTGGAGGAAGAATTTCGGCTCTCAATTCTGACATGGATTTCCTCTAAGTCTTTGATAAAATTGCTTATTTCTCTTTTCCAAAAAGGTACTTCCTAAACAAACATTTAATGTTTTCCTTGTTTACAGGTTGTAAATAGTTTTCGCAACTACAGCCCTGAATAAAAAAATATATATCGATATCATTTGGAATGGTTAAAAATATAAAGAACTAAGTACATCATATTGTTAATGGGAAAAATGGTAATATTTTCAAATTGTGGTAGCTTCTTTCTATTTTTCCAAAACAATGACAGATTTTAGGACCAAAGCTTGCACTGGCTTTAGGACGAGTTTAGTTGCTACCCTTCTTTAATTCACTGTTTAACATTTAGTTTTCATCACTTTTTTACATGCCTGTAACCCTTTAATCAATAACACCAATATGTAAGCATTGAGATCCAGACATAATAACAAAACAAAAAATTAAAAACTGAAAAAGTGCAATTGTTTCTTTTCAGTAAGACTTTTCAGGCAAATACCCTGGCGAGGTGTCAGGTCCTTACCAAAGCCACTGTCACTCCCTCTCCTCAGATATACAGGCGGGGGGAAATATAATGAAAGGCTCATGGATTGAGATAGAGACAGGGAGAGATCAATCACCAGGTACTGTCATGGGCAAAGCTGGCTCCACTTGGGAAAATTAATTTAATCTATTACCATTTAAATTAGAGTATGATAATGAGCAATAAAACCACATCTTGAAAACACCTAGGCTCCACCTCTCCATTCTTCCTGGGCTTAGCTTTACTCCCAATTTCTCTACCTCCTTTCCTCACAGCAGCTCAGGGGGATGGAATACTGGGGCTGTGGTGAGTTCATCACATGTTGCCTCGCTCCCTCCTGCCAGGAGCCTGCTCCAGCACGGGCTTTCCGTGGGATCACAGCCTCCTTCAAGGTATCCACCTGCTCTGGCTTGGGGTCCTCCATGGGCTGCAGGGGAATCTTGTCTCTGGCACCTGGAGCATCTCCTTCTCCGCCTCCTTCTGCACTGACCTTGGTGCCTGCAGGGCTGTTCCTCTCACATATTCTCACTCCTCTCCACTCTAGATTCAATTGCTCCCGCACAGTAAGTTTTTCTCCTTCTTAAATGTATTATTCCAAAATCCAGAGGAAAGCACATGTGTACTCATGCCCTCACAGACATACCAGGAAAAATATACATTTATAACCATACCAATCTCCCTCTACCAAACAGCAGACTCTGGGGAAAATCATGGAAACAACAGAAGCTTCCCTAACTTCTGAACATGAAAGAGGCTTATAATTTAAAAAAAAAAAAAAAATCAGGAGCACCAAACAGTTATTCTTTTGATAAACTGTAAAAGATATTTTTCAACACCAATGATACTACTTATTAATTTTGTTGAACTGAAAAATATCTAAGATATATTTTTTGTGTATAACTAGCCTAGTGAAGTGAGATCACAAGTATGAAGTAACTAGTGAAATACCCCAAAGAGTTTACAGAATACAACAAATGTTTCAGAAGGTGTGCTGACTTTGCAGTTTTTTTGATATCACATTCTGTTACAAGGCAATACTGACAATTGAAGGAAAATATTAGTCTTTTTTTTCCCTGTGGGTAAAATATTGCTATTTAATCATACCCTTTTCTATCACATGCAAAAATAAAAAATAATCTGATGACAACAACTTTGCATCACATATACAAAAAAAACCCACAACACTGGCAGTGAAAAGCAAAAATATTTATAGGTTTTCTACTTAAAATGTTAACTCTGTGGATTATTTCTGGAGAAACCAAAGAGGATAGTATGAAAATTCCTTGGCTTGTATCAGAATTTTGCATCAGTGTATGGATTTGGAAATGTGTTTAAAAATTGAGTTTAAATAATATCTTCTCTTGGTGTTATCCAGTTGCCAGAGTTTATTGATTTGAATGATACTTGTTAGCAAGATGGGGGCAAAAAACAGTCTTCCTGTTGTCACAGTTGTTTTGTGCAGCTATTGATGTGATAAAACAATTTCATTTGTGGAATACTGTAAAGCAGCAGCTGCTTAATGGAAAAGAAATACTTTAAGAAATTGCATGCATAAAAGCTTCTAGGTGTTTAAACCTCTGGTCAAATGAGACAATTTATAATGTTAACAAACTTAATTCCAGAACAAGTTGTATCACAATTGGACCTGTCACTATTCTACAAGTAACTGTCCCTTATGATTCATTATGACCCACCCTGCTTGACATGTGGACTGCGTGCAAACAGAGTGTGGAGAGCGAGTTGGGAGAGGGGAGATAACAGAGATAAATCTAAATTCATTCTGGAAGCAGTCACACTCAATGACATATTCACTGACTTCTTCAACAGCTCATTTGATAATGTTCTTTCTGCACTATTCATTTTTCTGAAAGATGAAAGCTGGCTGAAGATCTCATCTGCTCACTGATGCAGGGAGAAGATTTGAAATTAGCACAAAAATAAAAAAAGGGAGGGGTGGGGTGGTGTGGAAAGCAAGCACTTTCTGATTAACAGTTTCTTGGTCATGACAGGGAAGGCTAAACACCCTGCCTTTTCAGGTCACCTTTAATTAGATATGCATTATAATTCTACAATATGTCAATGGGCTGACTCTGCCTGGCAGAATTGTGCTTAGAGAAGGGGGAATACATTAATCACAATAATTAATTGCTTGAAGAATGGAAACATTGTTTTCTGTCTCAGCTTGTAACATGATACATATTTGTATGAATTTTTTATTACTGTTCTACACAAGGCACAATCTAGCAGGTTAATAACGTGATTGTAAGAAGAGTGCAAAAGGGTCGGTAATTCTTGGCCTTTTATAAATTTCTGGTTTGAGTTTCCTTTTTCTTTTTTGTTAAAAGTGAGGAAATAAGGGGAGGAGGAGACAATGCTAGTTGCATTAGCCAGCCAGAATGTTATATAGTTCATTACTGGAAATGAGAATTAAAACACCAGCTAACTGCTTTTCTCCACTGGTACTGAAAATATACTACACCTGCTTCTGCTGATTTGCCCAACTTGTTAATTATCCAGAAAAATCTGGGTCAGTATTTTATGACCAAATTAGTTACCAGATAAAGATTACAACTGGCTTGCCAACAGGAAATTAAGAAGTGTCATATTAAGTGGGGGCAAAAATAAAAATATGATACTTTTAAGTTATTTTGGGGATTTGTTTTTAGAAATCACTTTAAAAGGATGCTTTCTATTAGGTCTCTTTTAATTTTGCCCAGAGAACTTAAAATGCCTGTCAACATTCCAGAACTGTCAAGAAAGTTTACCAATCAGTTCAGAGGAGTTCCTGCCTCTTTGCATGAGCACTGACAGGCACAATATGTGTAACCACACAACCACTGCATCAGCACTGCCACATCTACTCTTGAACAGGGAACACAGAAACAAACTTCTGCAAGCACAGTCCTCCACTCTCTTTTATCTACTTCACTGCAAATATGTGTGTGAACATGCACATATTTGTGCATTCTTGTCCATACCATAGTTAGCAAAAAAAAACAAAAAAAAAAAAGTGCCAAAACAAACCAAAAGCAAAAGTGGCAGAGCCACAGAAAGTTACATCCTTATGGATACACAGCTCCCAACTCTTGGATTAGTCAAATAATCATTTGCTTGCTCAGCACTCCATTCTCTACGCCACCCTTTAGATGCTGTCTTTGCCTGCCCTTACTGGTCATAGGACTCAGTTGTTTTCCCTGGTCACATTAACAATTTTTCCTGAATTAATGAATCAATCCTTTCCCCATGAAATAATACTTTTTATTTTCCAGATTCATAATTTCTCTTATCAAACACCCATTTTTCTCCCATCCATAACAGATGGGAAAAGACAGGACATGAGAGGGATGTGTGAAGGGAATTCAGTGAATTATATGCTCACATGTACCTGGCAAGTCTGCTTCTTATTTAAATCAGGAAAGAGGAAAAACAATATAAACAACTACAATTATATTCACAAATCTTTTTTGATGTTTCCTAAATGTGCTGAACTCCCCTGGAAAATAAAAAGACGATTTGCAAAAATTGCAGGTATGTTTTGAGAGACTTCCAAAACATTTGTCATTACTATGGCAGTCTACATTTGTGTTCCTCTTCCAGCTTAGATTGTTTTCTCTCTGAAATTATGACAGAAAAATATATAGCATAGTATCTTTAATACTAGTACTCTTCCTTCATCTGCAAGCAAAGATCACATAAATAGCCCTCAGAATAAGCACAATTAAACGTAGAAAGAAACTGGTACGTTAGATCTTTAGATAGAATGAGTAAATACACTAGTAAAAAGTAAAACCTTTTGTAAACCTTACACTAGAAAAATATCATAAAATATCAGAACATGATCCACAAATTTCCACCCCTCCAGAAAGACACATATTTATGCACAAAAAGAATGAGTAATTAGAGTATTTTTCTACTCAAAAAAAA
>VZRS01001717.1:135926-175710 GCA_013398055.1 Ifrita kowaldi | reverse complement strand
AAAAAAAAAAGAAAAGAAAATAAAGTTTCAATTATGTTCTACATAAGCCCAAAATGTCATAAAAGAGCCATTCTTAGAGAATGGAATATGGCTTTACTTTTCCCCTCAAAACAAATAGCAATATTACACAAGACCAGTACAGACTGTTAATCAGCAATGGCTCTGTGCAAGATGTAAACTGAACAGTGAGGCTGCCAGTCACTTAAGTCTTTTTTATTGATGCAACACATTTCTAGCCATATTAAATAATTTTTTCTTTTACCAAATTTAAGCCTTTCATTTCTATGTTGTTTACCACCTCACGTTCTCTCATTTTACACCTGGAAAATGAGACTTAAATATTGTCAAATGAACTGCTCCTATTATGGTTTCATTTTTACGGAAATAAAGAACTTGCAATACAGTGGAGATTCAGAGTCAGAAGTTGGTAGATACTTCAGAAGTCATGACATATTCGAAAGGGTATCACTATGAATATTTTTCATATGTGATTGTGAGACTGAATCTGCTTTAGTTCAGACTCCTATGTGTTGCCCAGAAAGCTTTGAAAGTTTTTCTGATGTAATGGAACAGCAAAATATCTAAACAAAAATTCTATTGCAGCAGTTATTCGTTTCAGAAAGGAAAGCTGTGTAAAAGTGATGAAGTTTGTTGAAAGGTAAGCTTATTAAAACAAGAAGTGAAAAACACAACAGTTTTAAGGCTGTCAGGAAATCTATTTTATTTAGGTAACATTATCATAGTGGTTTAAGGGAAAAATGGAAATTCATCAAAGTCTAATATCTACAGAAATTTCCAGAATGGTCAAACACAGGGAAATAGGAAAAAATGCATGTAATCTACAAGAATTGTTAATAGAATTATTTCAAATTCCTTTCAAACAAAATAATTTTAAATATCCTTCAAGACCTATACATGAGAAGTGTAATAAGTATAAGTTAAGAAATATTAGGTGAGATTGAAAGAAACTATGTGTACCAAAATGCAAAAGGAAGGAGCTGGAGAAGTTGCCCTAGAGGAGCCTTTCTTATGAGGGATGCATCAGAGGATTTGTCTGATACTGAAGAGCCAGTCAGAGGGATAATGGGAGAAAACATGAAATGAGCAATAGCGAACTGTCCTGAACAGGCAGAGCTCACCCAAGAGGTCTAAAGAAATACAAGTCTGAACTTAATGTATTTTGGACGTTGGCATAAATGAGACCAGATAACAAAGAAATGGAAGGTAATAAAAGTGAAGCAAATTCTCCATAAAGAGTTCCAGAGGATTCTAAGGAGCTGAAGAGCAGTAAATCCGACTTCTACAGCAGACATGTTGGTGGAAACATAATAAAGAGTAGAACAGGAAGACAAGCAGGTAAATAAGCTGTAGTGAGCAACAATCCAGACATTTTTGTAGATCAAGTCAAGCCTCACAAATCTATTAGTTTTTTGAAAGAGTCAATGATAGTTAATAGGAGTAGTCCAGTTGATATATACTCTACACCTGCATTCCCAACAACCTTCTGGCAAAGGTGCTCACCAAAGGTTCTGTTTTAAAGGTGTTTCTGAAGAAAAAATTAATCTGTGGAGAGAATCTACATTTCAGAGATTGGGAAAGACAGAAGCTAACAGTCAGATTTCCCAAGTTACAAGAGTTAACAGCACAATCCTATGGTAATGTGTGCTTCCCCAGTGTATTCCTGAAAGATCTGGAAAGATTTGGGGCTGAGAAGTCAGATATTTTCTGATAGCAAACAATTACTTGAAATATAGCAACTAAAAAACCACAAACTAACAAACAGAAACAAAGCTAAACAAAATAACAAACAGGAAGATAAAGAAATAAGCGATAGCAAAGAGTTCCACAAGTATCTCACAATATGGACTGATTGCATGATAAACTTCATCATATTTAATTTAATAAATTCAAAGTGATACATACAGCAGATACAAAGAGGAAAAAATCCTAATTATGTCTACCTTGTGATGGATGTTAATTTACCTATAACCTGTCAGGAAAGATCTTTAAGTTATTACACATCTTGCAATGGTACTTCTATGAAAATGTCAGCTCTGCTTAGCAGCAGCTAAAAAGACAAATAGAACATTAGGAATTATTTGGAAAGTATTAAGAGCTTAGGAAATAAAGCCTAATTGCTATTAAAGAAATCCATGACATTCAGGTAATTGTGGTCACTCCATCTCAAGAAGGATACAGCAGAACTAAACATGATGTGGAAGGATTATCAGAGATCAAAAATTATTTCCATTTGAAAAAAATTAAATGGACTAGCTTGCAAGGAAATGGCTCAGAGGGAATACTATAGACACATGGAAGTATGAATGACATGCAGAAGGGAATTTGAAACTAACATTCAATAAGGAATTGATAAGTATCCCACGGAATTTTCTGCTGCAAATTTTACACACACACAGGTTAGCACCATTTTTAATATAATATGTAATTAAACTGTGAAACTCATCACCGAAGGATATTGAAAAATGAAATATTATTGAAAAGTTGTTAGGAAAATTCATGAAATAAGCATTTATTAAATGGTATCAAACAGAAAGATACACTCACAATACCGAGCTGCTCTGCAGATTACCAGAAGCTGAGAGGGAAGAAGTGGGAAGTTATCACTTGTACTTCCTCTCTCCTTAGGGGCACCTCTGCCAGGAGATCTTCCCTCTTCTTCATATTGATATTGCCAGAACTAGGAAGGAATGGAGGAGATGGAAGAAAAGTCGGACTTCACACAGCCGCTTTTTCACTGACATATTTGCTTCCTGGAGCTGGGACTGTCCACCAGAACAGCAATTTACAACAAGACTGAAGTGTTGTCTTAGGTATGTCATAAAAAGCCAAGGACTAATAAGCACCCATTAAACTTCATTCCTTATCTTTGCTCGTGTTGGTAAGTTATTGATGCAGTAATTAGAGATAATATTGCCACATTGTGACCTAAGTGTATGGAAGACAAAGCATGAGAAAAAAAAACATGGTGACAATCCAAAGTTGCCATATTATATTCAGATTCTGTGCTAGTAAAACTGTTCTAGTGATTCTAGAATTTACAATTTCAGTTACCTGAAAGAATTACAAGCAGAAAAATTGATGCAAATATCTTTTGACGTACCCAGTTATAAGATTCACAGGTGTAATGAGCTTGGAAAAAAGATGGGAGAGCAAAGATAGTAACAATAGAACTATTTTATCTAACATAATTTTACTTAAACATTCTTAATATAACCTAGGACTCGAGCCATGGTCTTTAAAACAGAATTAAAACTCATCCTCTCCTCTTCCTCCATTAATTCCTGTAAAAATAATAAATATAAATGTAAATCGAATGTGTAAAGCCTTTTCGTCCATGCCTCAGATAGACTGTATATTCTTCACTGACTGGAATGCTCAATTTTATACATATATCAATATGCATTAATTATCTCCAAAGAAATCTGATATCTTTAAAACAGGAAAGAAAGCTTTGAGGATTGTTCCATGAGGTATTGAACTATTAGTTTTGTCAGCTACAGCTGATGTGTCAAAAAATAATTCTATTCAAATGAAGAGTCAGCCAAGCTTCTTATTAGGCTTGGGCATACGTTTATAAATCATAGCAGGAACTCAGGGTAACAAAGAACTATATTTCTTTATTCCCTTCTGGATGATAAGTCATTTGTACAAAACAAAGGTTAAGTAGAAAGTCTGTAATAAACTAAGCAGCGAAAAAATATCAGGAATATATAGCGCTGAAAACTTGTGCTGTCTTCTTGACATTATGCAACCCAGCAAACCTCCTTGCTCAGAAGGCTTAAAACTGCAGGAAAGCTGCTGGGCTTAAAAATAAACACTAAATTTTACAATTTGTATCCATGCACCAAAATATGGTGCATATTATTTTTTTATTTTAAATCTGTGTATAACTTTGCAGGAAGGTTCAGAACATAAAGTGTTGTGATCAGTAGCTCAAAAGTCTCTTAGTCCAGGCTCATGGATGCAGGCAGGAGACTTCTGACACTCTGGAAACTTGGACACTTGAGGACATCTGTGAAAAAGCAGCACCTGCCACATCCAAGAGGGTTCTTACAGAGCATACCATCCCTGTAAACCCTATCGATCCAGCTGTCATTGTCCCCTAAAAATTTTCTTCACAATGCAAATAGCTGAAGATGTCTTTTAAGAAAAGTAAATAGTCTGCATGAAATAAATAAAGAATATTTATTCTTTATATAGCTAATAAATATTGTTTATAGATGAATCCTTCAGTAGGTGTGTTGTTTCTTAAAACCTCTGAACACCTCAAGGTAATGCTGTTAAAAGAGGGTTATAGACTTGATGCTGCTTAAACATTTACAGCGAGTCAGTAGGATGGACTGCAAAATGCAAAAAAAAAAAAGAAAGATGGGTCTAAGTACCCTTTTCAGCGTGCTTAAAGATGTTAGGGACCAAAGTCCCAGTAGAGATAATTTTTTAATTGCTATTCCCTGCTAAAATAATAACCATTACAGAGGAGTATCTGCATAGGGCACTAGGACCAAAAATGAAAAACAAAAGTATCAGAAAAGAATTGCTCCCTGGTGAACTGCATAATTGTCAGCCCTCAGTACTACACAGCTTCTCCTAGAATTTGTGGTAAAATATTTAGAAACTAAGTTTGTCTTTAAATAATATTTTCAATATGTAGTTTGTATGAAGTTCTTTCATGCTCTTTCACCAGGTAGGAGCTTCAGAAGTTTTTTAACTAATGGTGAAAATTTCACTTCTTTTAAGAGAACAATGTAGATTAAAATCTGATTAGCATATTAAGAAAAATAATTGAGCCACTTCCTGCTAAATAAGAGAGAAGCAACTCTGCAAATAAAATTTTCTTTGTTCTGATTTAAGCTTTCCTACACCGAAGTTACCAAAGTGTGCTAGCTTTGCAATACCTTTCAGTCTTTTTTTTTTGTTCTGAAGATATTTGTATCATGATTCTGTGTAAGAGAATGTGTACCTTAGAATATGTAGTTGCATTTTTAAGTTCTGTGCACATAACAAAAACTAATCTTTCTTCTTAGTTTAGAGAATTTCAAAGAAAAATCATCATTAATTTAGTAAATAGCAGACATTTTTCATATGTGGTGTTTCTTATTTGTAGCATACCTCAAGTGCTGTTTGTGCAGAAATGTATGAAAAATAAAAATCCAGTCTCAGTGCAACGGGCCTTAATTATTAGTCACCTTTGGCCAAAAGTAAAGGAATTGCCAGATAATGAATGATACCAGAAGTTGGACAGTGATAGTTCTGCAGTTTTCTAGTTCTGTCAGTCAAAACCAAAAATAGCTGCCATACACATTTATTAAGCCATATATGAAGCTTAACGAAGTAGGAATGAAGTCCAAGAATTGTTTTTTTTCTATTAAAATTTCAGAATTTTGGAAAGAAAAAGCAGGTTTTAAAGATCACATTTCTGCAGTATATATTTCCCCCTATTTCCATACTTTTTACCTTTCTAATCTGTGAAATACAAGAGAAAAAAATTCCAATTTCCATGTTGCTCAGTGCTACTGATGCTGCTGCTATGGAAACTACCCTTCATGTGCCAGAACTGAAGACATACTGTTGATGTACAGTTACTGCAATGCAAAGCAGCATTACTTTTTAATTTTTCCATTAAAAGTCTAATATAAATGCCTAAAACATTGCTTCAATGCATTATGCATTCTTCTACTTCTAGCGAACTCCATAACACTTTTGACTACAGAATGTTGTAAGAGATTTCCATGGAGCTGTCAGCTCATTGTCTGAGGTATACAAAAGAACATTGTGTAGTGGAAGTTGGAAAACATAGGACTCTGTAATAACCTGCTTGTTTATAAAACTGAAATGATGACATTTATCTAATAACTGCTCTAGCTGGAATCTGTGTATCCTTGAAAAGTAAAGTAAATAATAATAAATGTTGATGTTTTGATCATAAATATCTGGCCTAGCGTGAAGCTCAGGGGTAAAGAGAAAGTGACTCCTTCTCCCCCAGCTTATATTTTGGGTTTAGACTTCTTTTTTCCTCTTCTTTAAAGGTTACTGTTCACATGTCTCCTGCAACTTTCAACCAATTTTGTTTTTCTCTCTCTAATTCATACTACTATAAAATTATGAGAATGAGAGGGATCTCATCTATTGGCTGTGCAGACTCAACTTAGAAATGCTTCAATTATTAGTACTGCCCATATTCTACCACAATTTTAGCTGTTTAGATCTGAAGTCATGCTTTTCTTCTGTTTCTGCAACATCTTCCTAAAATGTTACCACGACCTACAGCTGTCTCTTCTGAATTTCTCTATGGAATTGCTACACCAAAATTCAAAAGAAATAATACTAGAAGGAAAAGAGCAGCCCAATGGGCCACAATCAGTCTCATTTATTCAGGAACTGTTGAAATCTTAAAGAAACAAAATTATAACGCAGGGACAAGCAATGAAAAAGAATTCCCATACTGACTTAAATCGCAGGTATTTCTGCTTTCTTCATGCCCATGAAGAAAAAAAATTCTTCACTATTTTCAGATACTTCGAAGAAAAGAGACAGGAATTTGAATGACAATAGCTCATATTTCAATAAAAAATCCAAAACTTTTAAATAGTTAATGGTTCTAGAGTAGTCCAAATTCAGGCTTGTGGGTGTGTTTTTATAAACATTCACAATTGCACAGGTGAAGGACGGTGTGCTCCCCACCCCTGAACAATTAACTCAGTAAAACCAAAGGATGAGTATCCAAAAATGACAGGCATAGCACTGGGGCTACTGATTCTTCAGTGCCTAAGTGTTATAATGTCCAAACAGCTTCTGTAACTTAACCCCCAAAAATGGCATCGTGATGAAATCCTCTGACCTGCGAATAGCAGAGCAGTAATTTTGATGCAGGATTAGAGGCAGGAAAAAATGACAAGGACTCTGACTGAATTAGATAGGGTACTATTGCAAACTGCAACTCACGTGCTGGAGTTTGAGGTAGGACATCAGAGAGCAGGTGGTGTCCATAACATGAAGTGAAATGAGCTGGGAAGGACAGAATGAACTTAAGAGCTCTTGCTCTCAAGAGCACTCCCCCCACAACACCCTCCAATAGTTTTGTGTTACTTAAATTCTAACAGCAAAACATGTGAATGAAAAATGGGAATTTGCTCAGAAATAAGCCGGAAGGTAGCAGAGCTTCCCTAGCAAAAATCACACAAAGCTAAATCATTCCTGTGCCTGGTCTTTTGCTCTCTTCAGTGTGTTAGCAGTCTCTGCCTTTATCCTTCTCCTGAACATATGTGGAACTGTTGAAGGTTTAGCAAACATGAACCTCCTTTATCACTCTTCATCAGCATATTTTTGCCAGGCTTTTCTAAACTTAGACCCATTGTACAACACATAGGAGTTTCTGAAAATTTTAGTACATCATTCTACAGAGGTTATGAGGAAACAGAAGTAAGGAATTTTTCAAGAGTGTCAATGAGAATACATTTTTCCTTGCACTGGAGCAAAGAAATTGCCAGCATCATGTCAAGATTCAGTTTTCTCAGTCTCATTTAACAGCCCAAAAGGATGAAGATATCTAAACTACAGTCTAACCCATGTTAACTAGAGTGCAAAACTTCATTAATACTTGGAGCACTTTAAATCAATATTTAGACATTTAATTATTTTGTTCATTTTACCTGAATACATTAGTAAAGCCTGATAGAACTATTAGGGCTCCCTGTGATTAACATACTTGAATCAGCAAAAGGTAGCAATTAGATAAAAATCTACTTCATTTCTGATCTATCATAAAATTTGCATAATTTATCAATTATTTTATCATTTTGGATATACACTAAAAGTGTTTTTCTGCTTTTTAATTGTAAGCTATATTCCACATATTTTAAATCTCCCTCCCTTATGAATATTTTGAGTAAAATATAAAAATATTTCTGATTGTGTCAAATCTGTAAAATTTTTGCTTCTTCTGTCACCAAAAGGTGCTCATGCATCAAAGATCATTAAGTGTGACTTGTGATTTTCTCATCAAAAATACATTTACAGATTATATAGTAAATTAGAGCTTTTGGGGGCATAATTATTTTTCTAGCAGCTCAAAATATTTAGCTAACTCCACACTCTGTCAGATAACGAGACTTTCCTCTGTACATAATTTTAGTGCATTTTACAAAGCTAGAGCCATACCAAGGATTACTGCTGTATAAATACAAATTATCAAGTAGATCTCAACACATAGATATGACTGGAAGTTTACTTCAGATGATTTTGGATCAGAACAATGTAACTTTGGGTTGAACTTTAATATCAAAATATTTCATGTACAGTCAGAAGGGAGTCCATCACAATCCCAATATAGTTACTGTCTTTATTCTCTTTCTGTAAGTATTTATTTCTGTCCAGTCTGGTTTTTTGGAGCTATTGTTGAAAATATACTGTTTAATTGCCTGGAGGAATAAAAAAGAGCTACAGGAAGTTATGCAGAGGGCTCCAGTCATGCAAACACCTTTTTCTTTCAGTTTCTAAGATCCATACCGAGCTTACAACACAGGGGAAAATGAACAATACTCTATAAAGAATATCACAAAGAAGAGAGAAGGATAAAAGACACAATCACTCCATGCTTCCCACTGATCTACTCATGATTTTCCAGAAATGAATGTCAGGACATTCTGATTCACTGCAGTGGAGATAGGACAAAGGAAACCTGGTATTTTCAGTCCAAATCTATGTAATTTTGACTATTGTTTCAACAGTGATGACTTCCCTTAATTTATATGCCAGCAATATATACCAGACCCCCAAAAAGAGAGAGTTCTCTCACTAGTTCCGCAGTCAATGGTTTAAGCGCATAGGATTTTTTTATCAGGCTACTGGACTAACAAACTTCCATGGACACAACTGTGTGGTCTAGTACTTTACATTTGGTCAAAAAATCCTGTCCTCTTGGGCTCTGTCCCATCTTGGAAGTTCTGTTGCTTGGGATTAAATTTTGCCCCCATGTAAAAAAAAGATGTAAAATTGGATTTTGTTGCCCACAAGGCTATGAAAGCAATATGCATATCTGACTTGTCCATCAATAAATATCCTTAGCTGATGGAAAGATTATTATCATGGTGTCATGGCTGTATGTGGGGTCTGTATCAGTGGTTTTGGCAATGGGTTGATATTTCCTGGCTCTGTAAGAAAATGGTAACAATGTATGCATGAGACTATGCTATCAACCTGAAATGGAGTTAAATATTAATAGGTAAAGTAAAAAAAAAAAAAAGAGGAATGTTAGAATAACTGATATAAAAATGTGAAAATTTTTAATCTGGTCAGAATATAATAATGTGATTCTCAAAAAGAAAGAGAAACTTTCCAAGGGGTATAGAAGTTAAACATAGAAAAATATCTATAATACCCCCAAACTAGTAAACATATGATTAGATTTCAATGAAAGATCTCCTGCTAAATTAAGTAGGATCATACAAACATTATCTGAACTCTAAGAAACCTCAGTCAAAGAAGACAGAAGTGACCTTTTCATTTTCATGACACTTTTACAAGGCTTGGGTAAGATGGAAGAGACTCAGTTTCAAAAATGTTCTAAAAATATATGTCCTAAATATTTTCAAGGAATAAGGATACATCCACTTGTCTTTTCTGCTAGATGCAAGAGCTGTTCCAGGAGGTCAGGGAAGAAGTTAAATATTTTGAAACTTAAGTGAATTGTCTCTGAAATTAACATACCAGGAAAAAAACAAAACCAAAACCCAAAACAAACAAACAAAAACATCAAAAACCAAAAGCAAACAAAAAACCCCCAAACCAAACCCTCTTTAAAAATACTGTGTTGTAAGGAAATCTGTTATCGTTTGGTCTTTGTGAATTCGATATCTTATTTATGTAAAATAAAACAATTTTTGGATATGCATCACAATATTAACTGTTCAAATAGAGATGCAGATTTTCAGTTGCAGCTTTTTAGAAAGAAATAAGTTTACCACTGTGTAAAACTAGGAAACTGAGGCTGAAATAGGTCATCACCTCTCCCAGAATTATGCCTGAAGTCCTGCTAAATGTGACAACATGAGAATTTAACAGCTGCTTTCTGGTTACCAAAAGTTATTAGGGCTTTGATTTTTTTTTTTTGATAAAGAAAAAAACCACAAAAATTCTTAAGCATATTCTGTATGTAGAGAAAAGTATCATCCTGATGATGATTAATTGATGCTATGGACGAGAAAGCATCTAAAGCTCAGAGGACTATGGTGGTGAAACTACAGTTCATTTAAAAAATAAATAAATAATGAGACTTCATTAGCTTACACTGAAGTGGAGAAACTTAAAAGTCTTCTCTAAGTTAAAAGCTGTAACAAAGAAAGCAAAGGAAGCTAAGAAACAAAGGAGCAAAGGAAATAGAAGAATGTCTTGTGAAATTAAGCAGTGGGGTTTTTTTCTTTCTCCCCATCTTTGACGATGGCGGAAGTCAATGAAAATGATAGACTGATGTTCAAGAAATATAACTTGATTATTCTAGCAGCAGTGAAAGGGAAATGCTGCAAATAATTCATCACAATACCAGAGAATCAAAAAGATTTAAAAAAAAAGAAAAAAGAAAAAAAGCCCATGACAATATACTGTATATTCTGGCATGATAAGTTGCTTCACACAGCAGAGAATTTATCCAAGCTGCATGATACATCTCATTAAAGAAGCAACCACCAAAAGTAACTTCTGATTTGCTATGTGCTGCTCAATCTATCAAAACCCAGCCTCTTCATACTTGTAATGCTGCCGCTAAGAAAAGCCTTGAAATATGTCACCTTAGTTTGAAATACCTTATAGTAAAATAATATATTCCACATTACAAAGTACTTTGTTTACTGAACGACAGTGTGTTAACTACACTCAGCATAAAATGCTGCAGTAAACAGGGTTATTTTCCACTGATTTTTAGTGCACAGTGATGGGTGTATGCTAGCCCAATGCTTCATATCTGGCATGGCAGATAAATTGACAAAAATCTTTAGGATGCCTGATTAAATTGATAAGTGAGGAAAAAGACGCAATAGTACAACTTTACTAGGTTTAAGAAATGAGAGGAGGAGAGGAGCTGTACAAATAGATTAATTATAGTATCCACTCTTTCACACAGTCCTACATTTTATTTTCTATTTCCATACTCAAAAGATGAAATGAAAGAAAAACATTTTGTTTACCCAGTTGGTGATGCCTATTTCCTGGAAATAGAAGATGACGTGTCAAGCGACTGCTACTGAACTATGTGGCCTTATAGGAATTTCGATAAAAGTTAGCACAAAAGTGTTCAATGGGAAAGTTATTCTTATTCTGAAATTCTCAGATCTGCAGAGAGTCGTAAAACTTATATCACCAAAATAGGAATTTAAAAAATAAAGAGCCACAATTGTATGAGCCTATAAACAGCGTGAAATGAAAAGCAGCACATTAACAGAGATCTCAGCAGTGTCCAAGCCTTAAAGGTTCACAGCTACAGCCTTTCCTTTTTAGTAAAAAGTATATATATATATAATAAAAATCATTACCTCAGTCAAGAGTCGTGTTTTTGCTGCCATCAGAGATGTGACTGCTTCCTGGGAAAGCAGAGCAGATATGCTAACTTAGCTTATTTGGGTGGCTGATAACAGCACAGCTAACAGCTCCAGAAACCATGAGGTTGAATGATTATCTAGCTAGTACACCTGTGGCAGGCTGTTACCGTGGTTTCAAGGTGTTTGCCATCTGAACCAGCTAGCCCACATTTACATGACCTAGGCCAGAGGTTCATAATTATGATTTCATTTGTTTCCTCATCAAATTTGTGCCTCTAGTCTTGTGGTCTTAAAACGAGCCCCACCACTCATCAAGATTTGTTACACTGTTCAAAAAGGAGCAAGCCATAGATAAGATGCAATTTAGGAAGAAATTTTTAATAACCTCTCAGCTGTTAATTGCTGCTTCCCAAAAGAGACCAGAGACAAGAGTGTATGTGTATGAATGTTCCTCCTCCCCTCCATTCCCGGGAAAAAGCTGACACACGTCCCAGCTGGTTAGTTGCCATTGCCAAGAACATCAAAGAGGAAATGCACTTGCACAAACAGCTTAGATGACACCAGACAGCTGGGGTTTGGCTCTTCCTTTTCCTTCCATTTCTGGTAGCTGTGCTTACCTCCAAGGAGCAGAACTCAGAAGGAGAGCTACGGTTGAGTTTTGTTTCATTTGGTCTCTTAGCATCAATCCTCATCCCTGTTTTCCCAAAAGGCAGCTAGGTTTAGACAGGTATCTTCCACCCACTATTTGTGCCTGACAAAAAGTCTATTGACTTGGCAAACTAAAATAAGGTTTAACACATAATATAAACGCTTCTCTGATTGTATAAAGCATGCTTTTGACTGGAGCAGAAATATTTTTAAAAAGTTATGGTGCAGTAGTGAATTTCAGGTTAGATTTAGGTTGCATTTTGTTGCATTTAGAAAATTAAGCCTCCCAACAAGAAATCCATTCTTCCCTTCCAACCATGTTACTTGTGATAAAGATGAGGGACCTGTCCTCTTTCAAAATAAACTTGTATTCCTGTAACTACTACCATTCCTCCTTGTCCCATCAGACTTTGCTTTCACCAAATGACCAGTTCACAGTACCTAAAAGCTTCTCTCCCCCAGTTCTAGCCCATATTTTAGTCTTTTTCATCTAGTTGAACCTGTTATTATCAATGTCTCTGATGACCTCTCCATAGCCAAAATTCATCCTAGTTTTGACTTCTCAGACATTCTCCAGTAGCTCCATGATTTACAAAAACAGAACAACAGAATTCCAAGAGTCTGTGTCATAAAGACATCACACATGCAGAACAAGTAGCTTTTGTCCACAATTCTGTTTCAGGCAACATTTCAGCTCAGCATATCCAAGGGGACTCTTAATCCTCTCCATAAGCACTTTTCAATATATGCTCCATGGATCACTGTGTTCACTCCAGACAGCCAGGGCAGGTCTCCAGTTCACATTTTTGTTACCACCTCGCTAAACAATGCCTAAATATTTCACTTTTTTTTTCTACTGCACCATGAATAAAGTAATCTCTAATCCATCTTTTCAGGTAAAATGATTGCTTTCATTGGTCTTGACTGCTAGGATATGACTTCCACAAATTTGGCTGCTACTCTTTTTAATGTCTTAAACAAAAAACCTGTCTTCCTTCATCAAGGGAGCTGAAGAAGCGGCTACAAATGTTATGCTGGTGTATCTGTGCTTAAATTAGATCATCTTCAGCATCCTCCATCTCACTACCAATTTGCCCTCCCTACTATGGCAAAGAGGAGCTATTTATTCTCATATTCATAAAGACACCATTGCCATCTCTGATTGAGTGCAAGGCTGACTATTCTCTTGTTACCTCCCATCACTTAAATCTTTAAAGTGTCTTTATCCTTTTCTGGATTAGAATAGCAGCAACACTTTAAACAGTGACAGTCATTTCTAGAGTGCTCATCTGAAATGCAGGCAGATGTCCCAGAGAACACATTTGCAAAATGATTAGCTCTGGAAGATTTGAGCTGCAAAAATGTCTGGTGTATGATTTGGAGCTCTTTGCATTACAGAGACAGCCAAAACTCTAGGATCAAACAATGTCATATAGAGACAGAGGGAAAAAAAAAGGTTAGTTTACTTCTGAAAGTTGAAAAACATCCATAAACAAAGGAAAACAATTCAAAGTTACCAACATAACAAAAATTTTCAGAAGAAGAAGCTGGTAGTACAGTTGATAAAGTACAAAAATGAAGAAAGGAGAGATTTGTGAAAACTCATGCACAGAGATGAACAGTAAGAGGCAACTGGCAGAAACATGCTAAAGTACGAAACGACATTGATAATATGGGCCAAAGCAGTGTGAAATACTGGAAAGGAGAAGCCAGACTGAAAAAAACCCAGCTAGAACACTGTAAAGGGGGAAATCAGTTCTTCAGGAAAATATGGCACGTTTTAGAAAAACAGGAGTAGCAGGCAGGCTGACAATCAGAGTGCAGAGGAATCATATGAAAACTTTTGAAAGAGCATGAGGAACCAAAGAGTGATGATTTGAAGGAGTTAGGGAGGAAGAAAATTGGAAAGTAATTGACAGGGTTAGAAGTGCACCATCCATTAATGAATGCTTTTAGAATTATTTATATATTATTTATATTTACAAATAAGTCTTCTTTCCTTCCTTTTCAGGTTTCACCTCTCCTCTGCAGATAGAAAATAAATATCCTGGACCCAAGCAGGTATGATTTCTGTGTTGCTCTGTGTCAAACAGTGCAATGTTCCCGCAAGGAAACTCGACCCATCATAGACAAGGGTTCTTGCCTGACAAGAATACAGTTTCATAAAGGCAAGGGATGTCACTAACCTGGACTGTCAAATTGTCTGAAAACTGAAGCAGACCTTTTCTTTTACAATTCTGAGATTCTGATACTGAGATTCAAAGAACTTTTCTACTAAACTGCTTGATTATAAATGGGCAGTAACTTAAACTTTGAATGCATGCTAAGTATTTTTACATTACACTGAGTTTCAGTAAGTTTCTATAAAATACTTTGTTCTGCTCAATAATAGTAGTTTTACATTCTATGCTTCAAAATTGCCTTAATTTTCTTAAAAATGATAGCAACTACAATTGTCTTTTCCTGATAAAATGATCTGTAACAAAAAGAAATCAGTGTAAGGAAGTAAACCATATAAACTCATCAAGAGTCCACCACTTGTTATAATATATTTAACTCACAATATAACAGCTTTTTTTAAGAAGTCGTG
The DNA here is from genome assembly GCA_013398055.1 of Ifrita kowaldi. Lineage (NCBI taxonomy): Eukaryota > Metazoa > Chordata > Aves > Passeriformes > Cinclosomatidae > Ifrita > Ifrita kowaldi. Next base: position 160,923 of record VZRS01001717.1, on the reverse strand, counting down.
TCTTTAACTCATATCCTTTATTACAGCATAAAGCATTCTTTACAGTTTTTCATTAAAAAATAAGGCTGAATAATAGATGATATTACACCATTAAAAAAAATACACAGGGAAGGTGAGAATTATATTGTCATTAACATATATAGCAAAACTACCCATTTCATGGAATCACAGAATCTCCCAGGTTGGAAAAGTCCTCCAAGACTATCAAGTCCAACTGTTCGTAGCAATCAAGACCATTGGCTAAAATCCAGTTTGTAACCCAAAGATATTTAGCTAGTTATCACTTCCATGCTTTAAGAAAAAAAAAAAAAAAAAGAGAAAGAAATTTGTCTACAAATGAAATCCTTTTTTTCCAGGAACCCCATGGGAGCAAGATATTGCATTGTTTCTTAGAACATGGCTTTTGAAATTCACTCTGACTGCTGTATATTATGATTGGCTCAGGCATTTGAGCCAGCGTACAATGAATACAGTTGTAATTTTTGCAGTCACAGGGCAATGAATGTTCCATGTTATTTTGCTTGTTGCCTATATGTAGAGAGCAATTTGTGTGGAGAACATTACTGTATCTGTCATGTTCCATCTGAAAGCACTGATGCAGAACTGCTTGGAGACAGCAGCACTGTAGTATTGATGCTCATGGCAGAAGAGATTTAGATACCATGAAAAGCTAATGGTGTTAACTAAAGAATTCTTCAATTCACTTCAGCAGAAAGGGAACATTTAAAGGAGGATTAGTTTTAGAATAAATGACAAAAATTCAACACATTGAAATTGTGCAAAGTGCGTATTGTAGCAATTATGGAGACTTTTTGATACAGTACTGACGAGCCAAATTATGGCTGTGGTGTATATTACTCTACAGCACAGACAACTGCCTTTACATGGGATGACTTTGTATTTTAAGGGCTGCTACAAAATTATCTTTGTGCTTTAAACAAACATACTGCAACTGTGCACAGAAATAAGCACCTGGAAAAACTCCCAGTTCCTTTTTTAGCCCATGCACTTCTTACTCATCCTAAAAGATTTATCTTCTCAATTTCTCCTCTGAGCTAGGCAACAGAGCTAAAACTGAATTAATTTTGCTACCTCTTGTTTGGGCTGGAGAGAAATGGCTGCAATAATGAGCTATGGTCTATATGGGATCTGGGCAAGAAGTTACGTTAACCCTGTGCTGGAAGAGATGGTCTGAAGGGGTCTGCTATCAAAAGTGTTTTAGAAGATGATAAATGAAACATGGAGGGAATTTTCAGCTCTGTCCTGCACTGACAGGAAGCCTGACCTTGGACAGTGAGGGCCAGTTAGGAGTGAAGTGCCAAGTTCAAAGCATACACAGGACTGGCCCTGTTGAGTCACAGTGACCTGGATTCTCTCATCACAGCAGTTCCCGGAAGCACAGAAATTTTGACTCTGCGTTGAGTAGGACTGCATTCAATTCACAAATAAATACTGCCTAAGAACACAGGGTTAATTAAGGACTTGAAACTGAAATACCCTGCCTCTTAACAAAGCCATCTTAAGGTGGGATTCCTGCTCTGCTTTTCTTTTAAAGGATGATAAAATATGACATGAATTTATTATGATATATATGTGCATGTATGTAGACATGAATATACATATAAAGTTAGCCAAACTCCAGAAAACCAGAACGAACAGAATAAGCAAATAAAGAGCAATAACTCTTACCATGAGAGTACACTCTCTGTCCTACATTTGAAATACTGATGAGGATATTTTCTCCCAGCCATATCAACTATTTCCCATTAAAGTAAACCTATTCTCTTTCAAATATCATCACGGGGTTATATGTCTCCGATTCACTTACAGCTCAAATTTGCTCGGTTTACAAGTGAAAAACTTGTCTGCTTCTATGATTTGGCAGCAGCAAATCTCAAGTTGGGACTCCAAAACCAATCTTTTTTTTTTTTTTCTTCAGTTGTCATTTTGTTCCTTCAAATTCTTCTCTTCTTTTTGTGACATTCATCTTTAAGACAGTCAACAATGATTCAGATTCTGTACTAGGACCAGGATTTTTATTTATACAGTATAATCCTCAGGTTATTATTCCACTATGATGAATAACAATATACTCACACAAATAAACTAGATCTGGTTTAGATGGTTCCTATTGTTGCAATCACTATCTTAAGTACCTGTACATAAGAATAGCTGCCTACTTTTTACTCCTAGTTTTCCTTCTACAGCTCCTATATTTATTCCAGGGTTCCCAGTAAGAATCCTAAAAATTATCTGTTTCCAAAATTTTCTTTTACTCTTCTTTTAATTACTTGATGAAATCGCATCATCTTTGGAGAGACACTACATTCATTTTTTATGTCCATGTAAACCTAACACAAAGGAACTGTGATCTTTTTTTGAAACATGTAAACAACAAGGCAACAGAAAAGAAATGTAAGTACATCTAGAGGATTTTATGTTTTTGGCAAAAAAGAGGATGGAGAAAAATAATGTGCAAATGTGCTGTGCAGCAGTTGCTTCAAGTAATTAGACGGTTCTGTGAACGGTGCCTTTGAATAAAAACAAACAGGAATTTTTCATATCATCTGTCTGATTTTTGTGACAAATTATCTCCTTGCAAACATTTTTGAGTATTTATTTGGGATGCTCTCTGTTGATTAATATTTTTCATTCCATTTGTGTAAAAATATCAGTTAATATTTCATACTTTCTTCTGCTTCTTTACTTCTTTGAACTTATTTTTAGATATTTGCCTATTCTCTTATATGTCTTATCAAATAATTGCATTCAGAAATCAAACCTTGTGAACTTCAGCAGAAAACTATGTTCAACCCAATTATACTTTCTGTAAAAATACTCCTTTCTGAACAGGTTTTTTGCAGGTAATTTTAACCACAAAGCACCACCAACGATTGCAGTCTGCTACTGCCAACTACAATGACATGAAAAAATTCCAAGAAGAGCCAGTATTAAATCAATTTAAGAAAGGCACTCAGGAGGGTGTAAAAGGCACCCACCAAGGGTTGACTAGCACTTTAGATACTATAGTTGAGTAGGGAGCATTTAAATCTCTTTTTTTTTGACCTATAAAGACTTCTAAGTGAAGAAAAAAAAACTTTTCAACAGGTACAATCTTTATACATTAATTTTCTGATGCACCAAGTCTTCCCAGGGGACATCAGGGCAAATGTTGCAAGTTAATGGAGGGCATACTGTGGTGATTTGTATCATCTGACACTCACTGAGGACAAGTAGCCATGCAATAACATTTCTTAGAACCTGCTCTAGTTAGGCAAAGATACTCAATTCAGCTCTTTTGAAATCCATCACAAAGATGTACAGCACAGATAAATAAATAGCCAAGCTAACAGACAAGCTGGCATAGAAACATCTGTACAGAAAACTGGTCCATTTAATAGTAATTTGCCAAGATAATTGTGTCAAATGTGGTATAACCACAGATGAAGTCAATATTAAAAAGACTTCAATCTTTGTTATCAGAATATTAGCAGGCCATAGACATTTTTTATTTTTTTTTCTGAGGTGGAAGAGAATGTTTCTGTTTTTTCCTGTCCTATTTTACCATTCCCCTTGAAATTAATGACAAAGCTATCAAATAGAGTGCTCAGAATTCTTTAGAAGAAAAATTGCACTATTTAGGCTAACATAAAGCAAACACTGAAAAACCAAAAATTCCCTCAAGTAAAAGGCATATTCAAGTAAAGAAAACTCTCCAGGTTTATTTATTACCCTCTGAAAGCAGACTTAGGAGGCATCAGGGGTATGCCTGGAACTTTCAGCTAGTAAAATCCCAGGAAGGAGGGTTGACAGGTACAGTCACAGTGCTGTGCAATAAGAAGTGGCAACTGCTCACAGTGGTCCTTGCCAGGGAGCACCCCTGTACCCAGCCACACACAGCGATCTCCAGATCCCCTGGCATCATTTGTCAGGAGCCAAACTGAGCACACCTCACTTCAGCCTGAGTCCAACCTCTATGTCTTGTCCCCTGCACTTCAGCGTTTTACTGTATCCGTGATTTGACCTGATAGCAAGATGCAAATGTTTCAGAGTTTTGTCTTAAATGGGACCAGAAACAAAGAAACCAGTGAATCTTTTTAAATGTTTGCGTGCACTTAACCTGATTTTTCAGTGTATAATTAAAATTTTACGGCTACAAGTTTCATAATAAACATTTCTCACAGCCTGTACTGAAATGTAAATCACATCTAATAATTAAGTCTGAATGTTGCAGTAAAAAAAACCCTACATCCTTCCGAAACTGAATTACTCAAGAAGCTAATATCAGGTCATTACCCGTACATTTTTAAGCAAATCATTAACTTCTACAGTGCATGTACTGATGCTCAAACTTTGTGATTGCTGTGTGCATTTATTAGACTGTAAATTTAATTCCTCATAGGATAAAAATTATGGTGAAGTTTTTATAAACTTGTAGGAGCTATGTCTCTTTCTGTGATGTCTGGATGATCCTAAAAATTTTGGTTTTTTCTTTCTATTCCATAATTGCTTTTTTGTTTCAGCAAGCGATACTAGGAGTGGAGCAGTTAGGAGAAAGGGGGGATGTAGAACAATAAGGAAGATATTTTAAAAATTGTTTTACTGGGCAAAATTAATTTGGTCAGACAATGTTGGCCCATACCGACTACTGGAAATTGTGCTAACAAGAGTTTGCTGTGTTTGCTTGGTACTGCAATGCCTTTTGCAGGAGTCATCAAGGTGGCAGAATTAAACTGGACAGAGTATAGGAATACAACTGGTAGGAAACAACCCTTCCAGGGAAAAGGAGGTAAAGGGTGTCTTGCATTTCTCTGCCAAATGATTATGAATAAGCAGCACATCCTCTCTAGAGAAGCTCCTGGTGCATGTATTTAAAAGCTTCACTGAACTTTTTCTACATCTGCAAATAAATCATGCTGACATATTTCTCATATTTTTCTGTTACCTTTATCTAGATATATTACCAGATATAGGTGAGTAATGTATCCCTTAATAAATATTCATTCTGACAAACAACACAAAAGCTCTCACAAACATTCATGATAAAATAATGCCTATCAGTGCCAACTTTTCACTTCAAGGGACCTCTGCATTCCGTAGCAGGACGTTCAAAGCAGTACACAGTCACCAAAAAAAAAATCATGCAAGTGCCAGTTAGGTAATTTGGAAAAAAGTAGTTAAACTTTACACTGACTTCAGCAGAGAGTTTACCTTAACTTTTTGTCACTGAAATGTGACCTAACAAATGTGCTAACCTAAGTTCTTCATCACACACACACACACAAAGCACTATTCTTCCTCCTCAGCTGCACAAAGCAGAAAAAACCCAAACTGTTAGAATTGCAGCAGAAAGCCCAAGGCACAAGTGTTTTTTGAGCCATATCTGGGTAGTGCAGGTCTGGGTGGTGAAGCCTTGCTCTCACTCAGAGCCCCCTGCCCTGCTGCAGCCTGACTTCTGACGAGCCTGTCATTCAACACCCCTGCACAGACAGCTCCTCACCATGCTCCTCAAAAGGCTGTCTCTGAAACAAATGGAAACTCAAACTAACTCTGGAAACAGACGAACCTGAAGAGCCCAGCTCGAGAGCACAAGCAGGGAACAATATGAATTGCCAGATTTTTTGAATAATAGCAAAATTGAAGTGCCTTGGGTACATTCAAGCACAGCTGCAATAGCTAACTTATTAATGTCTTTTCATTGGCAGTCACATCTAAACAATCTGCCAAAGAAACTTTAACAGCTTCTCTTGTCATAAATGATTCAGCTGAAAGATATACAACCTTGTAAGCCAGGTGGTGAGATGTAAGAGAGGCTAGATCCTGCACAGGATATTTGGGGGTTTTTCTGGGGTTTTTTTCAGGCTATGCAGAGAAACCCATATCACTGGTTGATGTAAATAACTCCTAAGGGCCTTGAAGGCATGTATATTAATATCAGGAAAGATATTTGTTTCAGACCCACTTGCAGAACTTCTGTTAAAGAACTATCCATAGGACTAAAAGTATCAGAGAAATTTGGTGCATATGAATGAAATGAATATTTTAACTAGGTGCATTATTAAGCCCATATGGCAAAAAACACCTTCCAATGTCCAACGAGAGCTTTAGAAATGCTAAAAAATTGCATTACTAGAGTTATAATCCCATTCTTCTTTCAGCATACAGGTCCAAAAAAAGGAGTCAAAGGTTCTTTCTGTCTTTTTCTCCCGTCAATTTCACTAAAATTACAATGAGAAAAAGAAAGTTAGAAGTGCAGTAACAGCACCACTGCAGTTAAACACGTAGCCACTGACAAAAGTAAAACAAGAATAATTTGTACCTGATTTTAATTTTAGTTATTATCAGTCCTTGCTAACTCTTAGATGTTATTGTTTAGAAATATTTTATGTCTTGCAGGATATCCAAATAAGACACTATTTTTCAGTGCCCAGTAATGACTCTCTCAGGCCCTCTTGCCTTCTTGCTTAGTATCAATGGTATCTTCCAGATTCATCCTGGCTCATCAGATGAGTCAAGATAAGATACTGGCCAGTCCTTCCTTGCTGGGTAAGTAACACCAAGGGCATGCTTGAAGGGAAGTAGCTGGGAATAAACTAGCCTGGATTTGTTGTGATGTTTTTATTCTTGTCTAAATGAACACAACCTTTATTGTCAAAGGACTGAAAAAGACAATTAGAAAAAACCCAGTAAATAAGTCATCGACCGAGTGACTTGCAAAAACAAATTTTAAGGTATGGGGAGAAGCAAGGGTCAACATGGCTACTAAACTTTGCCTTCCTATTCTTAGAATAATGCAAAATAGAACAGAAATAATGGCTTTAATCGTGGCTTGGCAACAATTTACTCATATTTTTAGCATGTATATAGGTTATATTATTATAATATCTATAAGCAAACAATAATATCTATTATTATTATAATATCTATAAGCAAATGAAATGTCAGGTTGTTGCTTTATAAATGAACCAGAAGAAAAGCAACGGTATGGAATTTTTTTCCTTCTGTTTTTCCCCTGCATTTGATAAGAAGTCTATGCCCATTAACCTTACTGTACTGTGTTTGCATGACCAGGTTTTGGTAACACGGGGGCTATAGGGGTAGCTTCTGTGAGAAGCTGCCAGAAGCTTCCACCCTGTCCAGCAGAGTCAATCCCAGCTGGCTCCAAGACAGACCAAGGCTGAACCAATCAGAAATGGTGGTAACACCTCTGAGAAGAGACATTTAAGAAGGAAAAGAAAATATTATTGCACAGATATAATAGTGGGGTGTGAAGACCAGAGTGAGAATATGTGAGAGGAATAGCTCTGCAGACACCTGAGGCAGCGCAGGAGGAGGGGCAAGGAGGTGTTCCAGCCACCAGAGCTGAGATTCCCCTGCAGCCCATGGAGGAGACCCACACCAGAGCAGGTGGATGCCTGAGGGAGGCTGTGACCCTGTGGGAAGCCTGTGCTGCAGTAGGGTCCTGGCAGGGACCTGCAGACCCATGGAGAAAGCAGCCCACACTGGAGCAGGTTTCCTGGTAGGACTCGTGGCCGTGTGGGGGACCCACACTGTAGAAGCCGGTTCTTGAAGGACAGCACCCCCTGGTCATTGCAGCAGTTCGTGGAGAACTGTTGCCTGCGGGATGGACTCATGTTTGAGAAGTTGATGGAGAGCTGTCTCCCATGGGACGGAGACAGTTGGAACAGAGGAAGGACTCCTCTCCCTGTGAGCAGCAGCAGGAAAAATGTGTGATAAACTGATCATTACCACCATTCCCTGTCTCCCTGTGCCACTGGAGGAGGAAGTAAATCTGGGAAGAAGAGATGGGTGTGGAGAAGGTATTTTTCAGAATTATTTTACTTCTCATTATCCTGCTTTGATTACTACTGAATTCAGTAATAAATTCATCTATTATCTCCAATTTGAGTCTGTTTTGCCTGTGATGGTATTTGGTGAGTGATCTCTCCCAGACCTTAACTCATGAACCTTGGTCATATTTTCCCTCCCCTGTCCAGCTGGGGAGGGATAGAGTGGCTTTGGTGTGTGTCTGGCATCCAGCCAGGGCCAGCCCACTAACCTTACTCACGCTGAGTGACAGCTATCCATATTTTGGACTCTCTGGGGCATGTTGCCAGCCTGCTTTACAGCCTGTTCGTGTGCGTGGAGGCAGCATGGTGTGGGTTCTCTGTGGCTGCATCCAGCCTGTAGTGCAAAGCTCTACAGTGTACTAAGTCCCAGGGGGATTGTGAAAGACACAGGGACCTTTAACTGTCCACTTATTTTTCCTCCAGAGGGGACCAAACCACTGCAAAAGTAGTTCTTCCCCAGGTCCCTTCTGCAAACACTGGCCTCATTCAGGAAAAGATGTGCAAGGGAGCACTGGGAAACAGTGGAAGTTTTATAGATCAGAAAGAATCAGAGAAGCCATTCACGTATGTTACCTTTTCCTACAAATTCTTTTATATTTTCAAGTCTTTTCATCTTAAAGCAAATACACATTAGACATTAAAGACAAGTTTACTTTGGTTAAGTTTTTTCCACGGTCTTAAGATATTACAGTAATAAAATGCACAGTTTGTTTTCCAGTGGTAGATGCAGGGCAAGAACACATTTTGTAATACATCACAGGCATCTTAAATCAACGTGACACATTTAAGTTAATTCAGTTCCTTCTATCAGCACAATATCACTAGCTCTAGGTTGCTCTTATTAGACATTTCCCTATTTCCCGCTTTTGATCCCCAGGGAAAAATTAACAAACCAGTTTGTTTAAACTCTTCTTGAAATATTAGCTCTCCTGTTAACCCAAGTGACTCTGAAAATTCAATTGGAAAATAGAAAGCATAGCATATGTCTGGTTGACTGTACACTATTGTAACACACACATATTAGCTACTCCTTCTGTATTGCTTAAGGGACCAAGAATACATTTATCTTTTATGGAAAATTCTACCTAGCACTAGAAGTAGCAAAAAATAAATACACTGAACATCATGTAATTCCCAAGGCAAACATTAATCAGTTATGAGAAATATTATGATACAGGTATTTCAGCTCTTTTCCTTGTGGGACTCATAAGGTAAATAATCTAAGCCATTGGATTGATTGTAGAAAGCATTTAAACCTATGATGTCAAGATATTTATGATTTGTGCAGCCAGATATTAATTTGCCAATACTTTTAACTCATGTGATTAGCTTTTTGCTATCTACACAGAGGTTAAAATGATGGTACCTTTTAAAACTGGAACTGTTTCAGTGAGTAATGTAGAAATGGTATTCTACTGACTGAGTGCTGCACCAGGACTGTAACTTATCCACAGCTAGACAGCACTATTTTCTTAGTTTATGCAGACATTTCAAACATTTTTCTACATAGAGAACATTTCAAAGAGAACATCTATTGATACCATAAGCATCCAAATATAAATTACTTTTGTCCTAATTACGTACTGAAAATTTCAGTCAGGAAATTCCACTAATGCCAACTTAAGCTTTTTTCCCCAACAACATTTTTACAGGTTTTGACTTAGATTTATTTTCCCATATACTTAAGTGATCTTTCCCAGGGGAAATATTCTATTTGTCTATATTTTAAAAAAATATTAATTTTTTGACATTTAGAAAGGTTTAGTCTGAAATATCTAAGCATATGCTATCATGTCAAACTTTTTTCAGTTATCTTGGAAACTTTACACCCATAAAGACTAATCATACTCAAAATTTTCCACTGTACCACAAGATGCAGAAATTTAAATAGCAGGGATGTTTCAAATAGCATTCAATGAAAAGCAGCTGTCCTTAAATGAGCTATATGTAAATATAGAAAATTAATTTAATATTTTGATTCTTGCTATATGGCGTAAAATATTGTAGGCATAATAAAAGTTAGGCACAACTGAAAAATACACACAGAGGGGAAAATTTCATTTTCAAAAACACAGCCTTTTTTCTACATTATATCTTCATATAATGAAAAGTTCTGAAACATTAAATGTTTAATTTGGTTTTGCTCCAAATCAGAAAAAAAACAACATTAAAATGTTTTGTAATGCAAAATAGACATCTCTAGCTTTTATCCACTCCACTCATTAACTTTTGTCAAATCAGTGCTATTCATTATGGGTGAGTTTCTTTGTGAAATAGAAAATAAAACTAAAAAGTCCATAGCTCCAATCCTCAAGTTGTTCAATTGCTCAATTTTGTGAAGAACCAGTACTTTTTTTTTCCTTCTGGTTTTGTTCTTATCTTAGTTTTAGACATCTGGCTGGTTTCTGCTTCCCAGTGGGCATTTTCTTTAACGTATGGGATTTTGAACATAGAAAAGAGACTTCACCAAGTATCCAAGCACCAACATTAGGTGTGATTAACTCCCATTCAAACACAGCATCTTAGCTCATAGTTAATTTTGAAAAAAAAAAAGTGGTTTTTGTTCCTGGCGACCACTCCTTGTTTCCACCCTCTTTCCCTGCACTTTCAGGACAACCATTTTAATACCTCAAAGAGAAGAGGTCATTTTGATAATCATCCACTTCAACTGCTGACTCACTTGGAGTGACTTGCCTGGGTGAATCTTCCTTTCTAAAACACTTTTCACCTTTCACTTTCTCAATTTTGATCCAACTTGCACAAGATTTTTTCCCAAATGCAGCATGACATGAAAATTCTGTTTGAAATCTGTAAAATGAGCATCAAGTAGAGCCAAAACAGTTCTGTGTTTACAGAATATTAATACATCTGAACAGGACACTGTTAGCAGTAAAAGGGGAAAATCAGAATTTGATTATGGAGAACTTAAGATGAACCTTATTCTACTTATTCAACTAGGAATATAAGATTAACCCAAATTAAATTTAGTTCACAAATTTACTAAATTTGTGTTTTGCAACCCTTTAATTTTAACCTTTCATATTAATTTTATAAAAACCAAGTGATTTAAATGACATTCACAAATTTCCATCTTTGTTTACATGGAAACATTTATATGCAGAAGGACAAGTGCACATGAGAACGTACAGCTGAAATGCATAACAACATAGATTTTGAGCCTTTTCCTCCTTCAGGAACTGCAAAGAGTGATGATTAAAGCTATAATTAAAACATGTAGCTTTCAAAGCATGTATGCTCAGAGTCTGCATGTGCTGCGCTTTACATGCTTACACTAAACCAATTTAACAGCAAAGATTCAAATTTTAGGTGTTGACACCATCCAAGGGTTACCAAACTTTGTCACTGAACCGTGACCCACACTGGATAACTGATGTGGTGTAGAAGTACCTTGTTGTAGAGCAGTATTTGAAATCTGTGTTTCCCACTTGTCCCACCCACAGAACTCTAGTTTTCTGCGTATGGATCCAATTTGCAGTATCCCTTTCTATTGGGCTGCTGGGAGCATTTAAATCCTAATGAAAATGTATTTATGAAAATATTGAATGAACTATAAAAAAACCCCAAATCTTGGGCAATCACAGCCCAAAGGTTCAATATTGCTACTTCAGGCAACATTATTACCTTATAATAAGGTCTTCTGTTTCCTAAGTATGACTAATATACCTGAATTCCAAGACACGAGACCTTGTGTTCAGCTGTGTTAAACATGCACTCAGGCCAAATGAACTCACTTACCAAGAGTACTCAGACTAGATTGTAAAACAGATTTATCTGTGCTATGATTTAATATTCCATTTCATTCAGCTGCCAACTTCACGAGGATTTTTTTCTCCCCGTCCTTGATACAAACCAAGAAATTAAGATTCACCGTTTCCCCACAGGAAACAAATTTAAACAATGACAATCCATCCTTGGATTTTTCAGACCTACTAGACAGTCTGCATCTATTTAAGATTTCCTGAACTCCGAACAAGCAAACAAACAAGCAGGATTAATATGATTTTCAGAATTTTGTGCTGTAATACTTTATTAGGAGCCATATTGCATCCCACTGCCTAATATTAATTAAATTATATAATTTTTTAATTACATACTGACTGGACCCCAAATGCCCAAGTGCAACATGGGGCTAATTTGTTAATTGATACCTATTTAATTTTATTTCTATGGTTCCTGTTTCACTGTTGCCTGAATAATGTCTTTTTACATCTTGGCTTTTTTCATCAACCCTTTGCTTTTTTGTTTCCTCAAGTTTGGTCTTCTCTTCCTAATATTTCTGCTACTAAATATGCTTCATTCAGACTGCCTTTTTAACCTCTCATATATTTAATGCTGATTTTATTCTTGCTGTTTCAGAAAAGCAGCCCTCTGGCACTGACGGATTGTTAATAGTCCACAAACTAAATATTTTATATATAAGGAAAATCTACAGCTACAAAAGTTCAGTTCCTAATGCAATGTTTCTGTCTGCACTTCAACTCTTGTTGTCAATGGCAAGACCAAAGTAACACCAAAGTATCAATAAAGGAGCCAGTCTTTGAAAAAACAGTAGTGGAAAAGTAGAATTGCACTAGCAACTGTCGTGGAGTTGTTAATGTCTGGTCTTTGGTTTTTATTATAATTTTGAGACCTTATGGGTTTGGGATTTTTTTAACATAAATTCCTCAGTATACCCCGAAGGAAATTAGAGAAACAGTAATAATACCTGAGTAGGCAGTGTGACTACAATTTACAAATTAAGATCCATTTTCCAGTATTTTCCTCTTTACCACACTTTCTTATTTAAAAACAAAACAAAACAAAACTTATCTCAGAACTCCAGGCAAGGAAAAGCCTTCAGTGTTGTATTCTGAAGATTTATCTGTGAAGTTTTGTTTTGATCACTTCCTGTCAATTTTTCTTTCTTTCATAAAGAAGAGCTAATCCCCAAAAATCAAAACAAACAAACAAACAAGAAAAACCCACCAGAAAAAAAAACCAAACCCAAAAAACCACAAAGGTAAAAGCATTAAAAAAAAATCAAAGCACACCAATGAGCAGCAGTTCAAACCACACAAAGACCTTTACTGGGAGGGTGCTTAGGCACTGGAACAGGTTGCCCAGAGAAGTTGTGGATGTCCTGTTCCTGGAAATGTTCAAGGCCAGGTTGGATGGAGCTCTGAGCAACCTGGGATAGTGAAAGGTGTCCCTGCTCATGGCAGGGCGGCTTGGAACAAGATGATCTTTAGCGTCCCTTCCACCCAAGCCATGCTATGATTCCATGATCTTGTAGGCTGACAAAATCAGGCAACACTGGAAAGTTGAGCTGCCAAAGAAAAGTCTCAGCCAGGAAAAATTTCAAACTGGTGCTATTAAATACAAAATAAAAGAACTTGAAACAAATTCCCAAGCTAGGCTGAAAACACATGTCCCATAAATACTACACCTATGTTAAATTTCACACTGATTACCTTTGCTTGGCCAGTAGATCAAAGAGAAACAAAACATTTTACAATAAAATAATTATTAAAAATTGTTACTATGTTTCCTCATATAAAGACTCTGTGCCTTCTGTTATAAACATACCTACACAACAGATATGAAAGGTCCATTTAACTCATAAGGACCAGACAGACTATAAACAAGTGTAGAACTTGGCTGAGTGATTGTAATTACTTTGTGAAGCGGAAGTGAATTTGCAGCAAATGCCTGAAAGATATATTATATACGTCAGTTATCAAAATTGATACAAATTCTGCAAATATTGAAAAGGTGGATTGACTGTAATGTAAGAAACTCAGTAAGAATCTCACCCTGTGCCTAGCTATAAAATAAAGACACTGGTATTACCTTTTACTCTTTATACTGTTAAATATATTAAGTCAGGGAATTCACATTGTTCATTGGAAGTCTAACTGCATTTTTTAAAAACCAAATTATCCATACACACTCAATAAAAAAGTACTGTAAGTTATAATATCAAACCAGGGCCTGATCCTGTATTAGACATAAAGAAGAGGAAAAGTGAAACGTACCTGTAAATAGCAATTAAGCTTTGCTAGGTGCCACTAAAACTAACGCCAAAGGTTTTTATATTTTAACTGCTACATGAAAGAAAATCTTTCTACTTAATTGACCACTGTACACCTCAAATTTATGTTTTCAGAGGGAGATTATAAAATAGAGGTAAAATAAGATGTTCAGCAACCACACTGAAATTTTATCAAAATTTTTGGATTGAAGCTATTTTCTAAGACAGAGCACGGTGAATATTCCTTATGTTCAGCAGCCAGCCATAAAAAAATCAATGTCTCTTACACACCTCTTATCTTCTGATGATCTCGTTCATCAGTTTATTTTAGAGATACTTTTGAACCCACAATTTGTTATCTGGTTTGAAATTTTTCATAATGAGTTCTCCATTCCTAGTTCAAAGTAAATCTGCACTCAGGATTAGGGAGGGAATGATTTTACTACTGTGTGCTCGAGGTAATTATTTCCTTTCTAAAAGTTTAACCTCGCACTTTCAATTTAATGTTATTTAGATTAAATCATCAGTTTTAAATATATGGATATCACAACCAGCCAAGCCATGCAGAGTGTACCTTCAGCACTGAAAAATCTGGCTGTACTTGATTAGTCTTCTAGATGCCTGGATCCCCTCTGTGACAAAAGAAAATAGGTTATTTGGCGTTATACAGGGAGTTCAGGACCTTTATCAGGAGCAACTGAAAAATGATGGGAAAGGATTGCAGTGTTATGCCACTGTAGAATATTAATACAATGAGTCATCTGGCTATTGCATAATCCTCTGTGTTGGCCATCCAGAGGGGAATAGTGCAAAATTAGTAAAATCTTAGCGTTTGTCCCACCTGTGGGGTTCTCTCACGTCAGCTAACACGCTGTAAGATGATGTAATCAAAGACACATGAAACTGCCTTTTCTCAGCACCACACTGGTGCAGAGAGAGCATTTTGACCACTACAGCACGTTCATGCTCAAAAGTGGGGCAAAAAGAGTAGTAGGGTAGGCATAACCAACTGCCTGCTTATTCCTGAGGCACAATAGGAGGCATACATTTCTTCTATGATAAAATATCCATGAGCCATGTTATTCTACATGTAGAGTCAGATAAAACACTGTAACAACTTTTCAGGAGGTATTCACTGAAAACCTAAAAGAAGAATTCATTTCAGATAAGCTCACGCTGCTTTTGTGTTCCCTCCCCTTAATCATTAGAGTGGTTTTCCCTAATTCAAATGGGACATCACAGGAAAATGTTAAGAGCCTTGAATGCTTGTGTACCTGCATGTCACCGTACATGAAAGGGAACTTAAGGGAGGAAAAAATCCTCCCTAATAACCTAACACAGAGGTAAATTGAAAGAATCGTGCCAAGATCTGACTTCACAGCAGTCAGACAATGCATCTCATCATTTAATGAGAACAAAATAAGAGAATATTGAACTCTTGACCCAACTAATGTTTTGAAGTGTAGGAAAACTTGGGAGAGATGTCTGAGGCAAGAAATACGCGGGCCACAAGTGGTAGAGTTTCATATTAGTCTCCATTTTCAATCTTAAAATCACATGCCAATTCTTCCTACTACTGCTTTCTGCTTGTGAAAGATTGTTTTATGCAGAGCAACTTACGCTTTTTTCAATAAAAGTGTGATAGCTACAATAGTCAATGAGAAGAAATGTGGGCAGCTCAAAGCAATGCAGAGTGAAAATAGTTGCAACCTGGTCCAGCATCCTTTCAGACACCACCAGAGTGGTAGGGAGGATGGCTGAGCAGCAGCACCAGTTTTATGAGAATATTTGAATCTGCATCCTGTTGCTGTCATAGAGTACGTCACACATCAGCCTCATGTAAATATGGAATACACAAAACAACAGGTCCAAGCTCACCAATCACTTTTGGTAATACAGACTCTAAGTTTAAGAAACTGATCACTTGTGGTGACTTTTAATTCATATTAATTTGACCATGATCTGGCATCCATTGCTAAAGAACATACCACAGAGAGAAAACAAGTGAGCATAGGACTGAAAATTTGCAGAATTGTTTTCATAATATTAACACTGCCTCAAAATATCACACTTATATAATTAATCAACCCATAAATAAGTCCTTTTGCCTAATTGAAATGGCAAATTCTGTTCTAATATGAAACAACTGCTGCTCTACAGTCAAGAAAGAGGAAGGACACCAAACATGAACAAACAACTTGCTTTCCAACATTGCCACAGTCTGAAATTCTACCAACTTCCTTGCTCAGTTAGAAATGGGGAATGACTCTGAATGGTACTCAGTGGAACTACAAGGGTCCATCAGATTTGCACTGTGGCAGAAATGACGATACTGAACCTGCAAGATGTACACATTACTTTGCTAAAGTTAAGCAGAGTATATAAATCTCTGCTGACTCAAAAGCCAGCATACTGTATTCCTTGGCATCCCCAGTGTTCCACAGGGACTACAGAATTAGATTTTCTCATCAGCAACTGCTGTCAGTTGTGTTAAGCAATACCCGGGGTATGCAGTAATGAAAGAAAGAAGGGAGTTCTCCTTTTCTTTAGGTTATTGCATAGATAAAATTGTCTGCTCAAGTACTGGATTATGATAAAGTCAAAGAAAGAACCTATTCTGATTACAGAGTAAGTTTGTATGGCTTGTAGCCACTCTGCTGCCTAATTTTATAGGAGGGTTAGCTGTTATCTACTGTGCTATTGCAGTTAGAAGCCACCCAGAATCCAAGCCCCCCTTGCTGTTTCCAGCCAGCACTTCCAACTCTAGCATTGTCCCATGTGACGAACACTCTGTAAATGCTCAGTTGTCTGCCCCCAGTTCCATAAAATACTTAAGAAAGGGTTTAGACCACCACAGAAATATTATATCTCGTAAGCTAAGTATTTGTTTATGCCCAGAGCTGGACCTTCAGCTGAACCTTGAAAGATAAGTAATTTCAGTGTTCTCACATAGCACAGCTGAGCTGACATTCTCAGACATCCCAGATCACCTTTTTTTTTTTTTCTTGGTACATCCCTGAAGAGAGCTTCATTTAATTACAGAAGAAGGAACTGGCACAATTTAATGATTTCCTGATACAATTTAAAGTTTTACAGGTTGGTTTTGTTTTTCTGTTGTTTTGGTTTTTTGGAGCAGTTATTTTGCACTTATATATATTAGTTAAACTTAGGAGGCAAATCAAAGTATAAACCACAATTTTCTTAAAATACTACTCAAAACCTGACAATACATTTTGTTAAAAAATATATGGATATAAATTATTGGGGTTTTCAATTACTTTGAGCTCAGTTTTCTCCCGTGAAGTCAATTTTGCTACTATCAGGTTTACCGTTAACTTCAGGAACAGCAAGAACATGCTCCTTTATGTATAAGTGATACCAATGAGGTTTGCCATCACAGGATCACACACAAAAGTAGTTGTAGAACACATTAAATAATGCAGTAGTAACACTATCGTATATTGATTTGGGCTAAAGATATTTTTTTGGGGGGGGAAAAAAGAAGATTATCTTAAAAGATGCAATTAAACTGGAAGAACAGTATAATATGCATTCTAAAATTATATACTTTTCCATTCAATTTTCTAAATGGAAGCCCAAATGCTTTGTCTTCGGGCTTAATTTTAGCTCCATTCTACTGCAGGTAAGTCTTCTGCAAATTCTAGCCTGGGGGTATACTTTTTTTTCCTTTGTGTTTAATGCTGTTTGAAGCTGCCTGAGTGGAACTTGTGAAATTCCCAGCATCACAAGAGAGGTTTGTGTTTTCCATTTAACCCCTGAGTTCTAACTTCTGTTCACAAATTGTCTGAGCAATATGCTACATGCAGCACTTTCACATGCTGATACTGATGCTGGGCTCTGCTCACGTGAAAGCAGAACATGTTTATTTAAATATTGACTCCACTTAGGCATCAATATTTTTGCTTTAAAAGCTGTATCTGAATGTTGTGGAAAGTGAGGAGGATCTAGATAAAACTCGCAGTACTTTTTTTTCAGTAAGAACGTAAGTACAATGTAAGAAAGAAAACAGATCAACAAAGAACACACCAACAATCACAGGAAGGAAAGATTTAAATTGGGTAGTTATCTAGCAAAGACTACAGTGGTTTATTTTTATAGACAAAGTAAAAGCCTTATATAAACAGAAGAGGAACTGAATGTACTAGCTTTAAGGCTTTATTCAAAGAACTTACACCTGAAGTTAATATATTTTTAGAACTGATAAAACAAATGTAATTTAGAGTGCTCAGTGTGCTAAATCTACTTGGCATGCTCTACAGCTTCCTCTTTGCTGCTGTAAGATTCGCTGCCTATAGCTTTTGGCAGTCCCAACAGAGCCAGCTCTTTCCACTAACAAAATACAAAATGCAAAATTAATAAAAGGACCCTTTGAAACTGACAAAAGTGCCTCAGGCAAACTATCTGCCCAGCAGCTGGTTAAAATTTAATCAGTTATTTTTTTTCCAGTCCTGTATATCTTTTGTATGGAGCTCCCCAGACCAAGTGTGGTCAAAGTTTGTTAAAAAGGAAGACTAGATAAGTCTCTCTCTTTCAATAAATTAGCAGCAAAGCTAGTTAATTTCTGGTTTTTATTGACAAATTGAGCTAAATATTTTAGTTTCCCCAAAAGCATCTAAAAGATCTATTGACAGATTTTATCTAAATATAAGACAATTACTGCAGAAAGCGTAATTTGGGTTGTGGTGAAACTGTGATGCTTTTTGCCATGTTCTGTTGCTTTAAATCTTTAAATAATTTTTGTGGAGGTGGGTTTTAGCAGTCATGCTGATTTTAAGCATTAACACTATCTTTTACAGATGAGGAATATAGATTCACTGTGTAGTCAGATGCAAAATATAGGGTTGCTCTTCAGTTCATTTAGTTTTCATACTTAAAGACTGTTTCCAAGCATTCAAGTGAAAAGGAGGCATTTTCACGAGCCACAGAGTACTTTAAGAGTGGACTTGCATATGTAGATCAGGTTCCTTTCTAGTATCAGTCTCATCCTTGAAATCTGAGGTTAGACCTTCAAAAGTAACTACATGCAAAAAGTGTTTTGCATAGTTTAGGTAAACTTGAATTCCAGGGACGTATTTCCACGCATTAGACTGAGCATATAAAAATTTACCTCTGATTGAATGTAACTTTCAGCTGCAAAAATTGTAGCAGATGGCTTTTTTTAAGAACTCCCAATAAGCTCACACACTCTATTAGCATATGCTTTATCATAACACCCAGGAACTGTAGGCTTAGAAAAGGACTCCATTGCATTTCATTTATTACGGTCACACCATCAGAGTGTGGAAGTTTCCCCAGAACGCTTGAAGTAGAAAGACAGAAAAGCTGTTCCAGGAAGCAGATAAGTGAGCATGAGAAGCATGAGGATATTTGTTACATGTATTTACTTATCAGCAAAAGGACTAACTTTAAAGATTAACTTTGGCTACGAGAGATGTTTTTTTCCTAAATTCAATGCCATTAACACACATAACAAACTAGGTGTAAGACAAAAGCTAAACCTCTTTTATTTAATATATTTTTGCTTGAATTGCAATTAAGTCTACACAAAACATGGATTTCATGGTAATTTTAGTTTGGTATACTACCTGCTGGCAAAGCATGCATGGACTTTTATGAACAATTCATATTATCACGGTGGTGTCAAGTCAGATTTACGGAGCAGAGTAAGGAAGTTTATTGTGATTTATAATGTCAGTGTAAAATTGATTCCATGAAACCTAATGTCCAACAACCTCTCTGTATCTGTGTGGTGACATCCCTCTGCTGGCATCCCTTGATTCGCAAGTACCCACATCTAAGCGCAAAGTACAGCCCAATGATTTTCTGCTGCCAGGATCAGTCACTTCTGTCTAATAGGTTGTATGAATTTGCATTCTGCAATGCCTTACTTTTCTCAAATTTTCATTTACAGAAATGAAAAATGTATAAAAACACTCAAGTCTTTCAAAATAGCTGGACAACTCGGTGTTCAGTATATTACTGGTACAGACAGCTCCCTTATTAAAGTCCCCTTACTAGTATATGTTTATCCTAATGTTCTTGCAGTGGTAACTAATGAGTTGCTGCAGTAACACTGTGCTATGTAAGACACTGCCTCAGGCTCTGCAACAAGCCCAGAAGGCCCAAGGAAGGCTCCAACTACACCGACACATAAACAGATTCAGCTGCAGGTGGAAATGCTTTCAAGCTATTTACCTTGAGCAGATCATATGTCTTTCCCTAAATAACCAAGATAATATGGCCAATAAAACCTCCAAGCAGAGCCTACTTACAGGCAAGGATTTTGACAAATGATTTTCTTCATAATCTTAATGTCTATTCTTTATTGATATGGCTCTCTACTTACTTTTAATAAAACCTTACTTTTAATACTTTTAATTGCAAATTGCAAAGTTCTCTCTTCATTCTTTAAATCTAACAATGTAAAAGTAAGGATATGAATACTAAAGCATTGTAAGAAGAGT
The DNA here is from genome assembly GCA_013398055.1 of Ifrita kowaldi. NCBI lineage: Eukaryota > Metazoa > Chordata > Aves > Passeriformes > Cinclosomatidae > Ifrita > Ifrita kowaldi. Next base: position 140,557 of record VZRS01001717.1, on the reverse strand, counting down.
TATATAAATCTGTGTTTAACTGACAGAAATAAACCAAAACTGCAAACTCTACATTTTAGTTCGATATTCACTGGGAGAAATAAATTCTTTTTATCACAACAATTCAGTTATGTTTATCCATCCTGGTACACTCTGTGTTTTTTTATACTCTGACGTTACTCACTCTTCCATTACTATCCTATTATTAATAAAACAAAATGGTGTTGCATTACCAGCCAGCTTCCACCTCTGTAATGTATAACTTCTAATGCTCATGAAGGCTTGACGATATCTAAGTGAGGAGAAACTCTGGGCCTTCTGTGCTGCTACAAATGGATGACCAGAATTCCATACCCTGTTTGTGCTTAGCTCAGGACACTCTGCTGTCAGCTCTGCTGTGAACACCTACCTCTGCTTAGGTCCAGTCACAGCACTGCTATTTTATGTATCCTGCAGACTGAGGGGCTGCTCACAGCAAATTTTCCTTCTTAGGTAGCTTCTGTAGCTCAGCCAGGTGTATTGTGGAGCAATCACAACCAAAAACTGTGTAAGAAAGAAACAACACCTTTGAGGTAAACATGAGATGAATGGGCATGTATACACAGGGTTACTTTAGGATAAATTCCATCCTTTGGTATCTCATGAAATCCACAGCCTAAGAGTGATCCCATCAGCATACAGAAAGAACAGCTGGATAAATTATTCTTAGGAGACAGCAAAAGGGACATCGTCCTTATAGATCAGCATTTGGAAAATTCTTCTGACATGCAAAGTACCCTGGTACAAATGCCTTTGCAGGTTTTGAGGACACTTGTCTGGATAGCCATTAGGAGATGAGAGAAACAAGTTTGTTTCCCTCTCTATATAATTTTGAGAAGTATAACTAGTTATAAAGCAGTGAACGGGAGAATTCCCAACTAGAAAATCCTTTTTCAGATTAACTACTACTGCGACATCTTGCAGAGGGAGTGCTCTTGAGATAAAAGGGAAGAAGCATCATGTTCCTCTCACATTTGCACTGTGCAAGCCTCAGGTCTGTATGAACCTTGAATAAATCCTTACCTTAATTGGACCCCTCAGGAAAGACAGGTAGAGGATCACTTTACTGTGAATTGTAATAGGATCTGTGAAAAGATCTGTAAGAGATGTTGGCAGTCTTTATGTGTTCTTGATGGCCCACAGAGACCCAGCTAACTATTGCAGTTCAGCATTCTATATTTCTACCAAAGAATGCCTGACCTGCCAAATTGTCTTCCCTACTGCACTCAGACTGTCCAGAGTGGATTCCTTCTTTTTATATATATTACTAATACTTAGGACATGCCTAAGGGTATTGTATGCTTGGAAAAAAAAATCCCTTTACAAACCTAGCTATCTGTTCACAAATCTCAAGAGTTAGATAAGTTTTTGCATTACCTAAAACAAGACATGCCAGGGAGAGGAACTGCCTTTGTTGTGTTTCCAAGGACCTACACTCCAATTTCAACACTTCAGTAAAGTGCATCTGTCATGCAATCTCTTCTGTACTCACTAGAGAAAATACCTGCCTTGGTTCTTGTAGGATATGAGCAGGGCTGCTGAAATGATCTGCAGTGAAAAGAGCACAGCAAGACCACAGTTTCATCTCCATGAGTAACAAGAACATAAACTTGTATGACTAACTCTAGTTAATAAGATGATGATCGTGAAGAAGACATCAGATATTCTGCTCAGAAGTAGCAAAACACATTCACCCTCTAAAAAGTAACTTCTCTTTCTATTACGTTCTGAGGACTGGGAAGGGACTTTCTGCATTTTATGAGAATCTAAACAGGAATTCACTTATTATAATAGAAGACTTGTCACTGACTCTTACAAAACATGTGGGAAACCTTCCAAAGTTACCAAGCCTCAATAATTATTTGGCACACATGGATATCACTCTTTAAACTAATAAATAGTACCTGTAGGAAAGCTGAAGTTAATAATAACAGACATATAGACAAACAGCACTAAGTACTTATATACCTAATAATAGAGAATATTCATATACTTAATATAAGAGTAACTCAGCCACTTATCAAGACAGTGAAAAAAGTCCAGTTTTACCCACTATCCATTTTATTCTTTATTGAAGGTCATCAGGCCTGGGAGGTAAAAGACATTCACCTAAGAGCTGAACAGACTAAGAAAAAATTATTAAAATCCCTAAAATTGTAACGATAGCCTTGATGACTGAATTATTCTGCAATATACTAGAAAGGTTTAAAACCTGGTGGCAAACCTTCTCTCAGATCACTAGGTTTAATGGTAAGATAATTAAGATAAAGAGTGTTCGATTACCAAGTACAATTAATCTGATCTGTGATTAATTTGAGGAAGGTGGAGATTTGGGTGACACACGTGTAATATACAAAATGAATATATTAGGAGTATATGAGATTAGGAAGAGAAATGTGCAATAAAGTACTTTCAGAAGAATAAAACCAAAGACACAATATAGGCATACTGTTCTAGAAGTAAGTTAAATATACTGGAGGGTCGATTACGAGTTAGATCAAAACTGAAAGCTCAATTCTGATCTTTTCAGGTCTCTGGAGAGTGCAAGGAGCACAGGCCAACACTCAGTCTACTATCCTGAAGTCAGTAATCTCCTACTTGTTACAAATTGGTGATGGAATACCCTGAAATCAGAGGCATGATTTTCCTATGCACTTTTACAGGAACAGCTAACAAAAAGGCAGTCATGCTCGCATTGTTAGTTTTTATGAAAAGTTTAGTTTAGTTTAGTTTTTATCCTTGGCATCTGTTAGTTTTTTATGAAAAGTCGTTTCTCATTTACAGAGGGTCAGATTCTATCACCATTAACATAGAGTTGAAACTGTTTTCCTGGTAGGGCTATTAAAAGTAGTGGGGAGGTATGTAAAGAGCAGCAGTCATTCTGGATTTAAGTGACAACATCTGAAATTAAAGGGAGAGAGAAGTTTAGACTCTCATTAACCATCACCGCTAATTAAGGAGATACTGTAAAGATATGTCTAAACTCGGTTCTTAATGTAAACACTTTGCTAATCCTATTGAGAGTCCTGTGAACAAACCCACTACATAGAAGAAACAGCACATGTTCCATAGTTACAGAATCATACACCCTGTTTGCTATCTCACTTGGGTTTCATATTGTATGTATAAATAGTTGAGACACATGTATTAATATACCAGCTAAAATTAGCAATACAGAAATTTAAATGCAGGGCGCATTTAAATAAAAATCAAAGAATATAAAATAGCCTTAATCTTTATACTGTAGCAACTTTATCCAAGCTCGTCTCGGTAGGCATCGTGACATTGCCTAACAGTTGTGTAGAGCACACACAGCGAACTACTGGAGCTTTTATTTTGCCAGAAACCACAGACATTTGTTTTTATTAGCATATCTGAGGTATACTAACTTTGTGCCTGTAGTGTGAAAAAGACAGGTATTTAAGTAACCATCTAAAAGTATAATTATGGACAATTTCCATATCTTTCATGGTTCTTTCTTTTGTCAAAGGGTGCAGCAGCAGACATTGCATGAATTTCTATCCATTGCTCTGCTTTCTGATACTAGGGTTTAAATTATCAAATTGAAAGGGGACATGTGGGTCTTTCAATTATATTCAGAGTGGGGAAAAAAAAGAGAATCAGGACAGTTTGGTTCTGTGTATCGCTTATATCCAACTAACACTTCTAAAAGAGCTTCATTCACAAAGGTTGCCTGTCTGTAAATGTAAGTGGAGAAATACTTTCTTCCCATTTTCCTGCCCAAATTCCACCAATTTTCCACTTCTGAGCCCATTTTCTTCTCCCTAAAGAAATTTGGTCTATCACACCTTGATTAGACCATGAAACTGAACCACAGACAGTGGGATGTAGGGAGCACAGTGGCTTTCCCAGAATACTGACTTGTGGCCCAGTCTGTTGTGCTTTCTGGAGAGCCTATCCTAAGCAAAACAGTCTGGATCTACTCTTCACATATAGCCAAATGTCAGGATGAATCATTTCCCTTGAAAGAATAAATTCCAAAGGCAATATCTAGGCATTGGGAGTGACTACAGGACCTTTAGCTGTGGTACACGCTCTACCATAGTTTTGAGTGGGTATGATATACTTGACAGTTTGGGAATAGGAAAGTAAACTTTTGAGGCCATAAAAGTAGAGTTTTGGAAAATGCCTAATATTTTCAACAACAGCTCAGCAATCACTTGAGAAAAAATCTATATGAAAATTTCAAAAATGTATTACATAATTAACAGACCACTGGCTGACAGTGCAAGATTAACAATTTTCCTGTCTGAAAATTGCACTACAAAAATCTGCATAAATATATTAACCTATTAAATTACATTTCAAAATGAACACTTTTGGTAGAGAAATAATGGCAATGAAAAAATAAAGATTTAGTTCTAGAGCTGAATGGTAGTAATTTTCAAAATAAACATTAATGTAACTGCAAAGTATTAAGTCAGAAATTAAAGCTAATTGAAAGATACTGAGAGGGGATGGTACAAGAATTTACCATTGAAAATTCTAGATGTGTATTTCTCAAAACTGTAATTTCTCCGTTCCTTTCAATTTTGTTTTGTTTTGTTTTGTTTTTTGGGGGGGGGGGGGGGGGGGGGGTGGGGGCTGGGGTG